>OAMR01000515.1:600684-612997 GCA_900205405.1 Echinochloa crus-galli
GGAGCATTACAGTACCTCACTTTCACTCGGCCGGATCTCTCATATGCAGTACAGCAAATTTGCCTTCACATGCATGATCCAAGGGAGCCTCACCTAGCAGCTCTGAAGCGCATTTTGCGCTATGTCCGTGGCACACTACATATGGGACTACTCATCCGACTATCTTCTCAACATGAACCGATCGTCTATTCAGACGCTGATTGGGCTGGCTGCCCGGATACTAGGAAATCGACTTCTGGCTTTGCTGTTTTTCTTGGGGACAGCCTCATCTCCTGGTCCTCCAAGCGCCAGAACACTGTTTCTCGCTTGTTTCTCGCTCCAGTGCCGAGGCTGAATACAGGGCAGTCGCCAATGCTGTTGCAGAAGCTACCTGGTTGCGACAGTTTTGCGTCACACGACGTCCTCTTCCGTATGTCTTGCCCCTACACGTCGGCTCAAAATGGCAAAGCTGAACGCATTATTCGCACCATCAACAATGTCGTTCGCTCCCTGCTCTTTCATGCGCATGTGCCTTGTGCAGTCTTACCTGGTGTTCTGTGCGACACCTCTATAGTTATTAGTCCTGTAACCTCTCAGCTTAGTGTTCACACCTTGGACCTTTGGGTAACTCAGCCTATATATATGTAATCTCTTCTGTAATCCCATCATCTATCAATACATAGAAGCTTTCAATTGTGTACCTTCTTGCTTCATTATAGATTGAAGTGTTCTATGGAGGCAACATTTACAAAGGGTCTTTGCAAGAATATGATTTAGATCATGATATTGCTATTGTCAACGTCATGGCCAGCCTTGATGTTTATCACGTATTTTTTGATGATGCTGACACTCTGCCCCATACGAAGGTAGTAGCTGTAGGGCGTGACATCTCTGGCAAATTATTGGCCACAAGTGGGATACTGACTGCAGGTTCAAGTGGATCTGGAGATAGTCAAGATATTATGATGTCTACATGTAAAATCTCTGAGGTATTGCATATCCTATGAGTATATTTATCTGTTTGTTACTTCAATCTGTATGTCAGAGGCAATAACTGATGCCTATCCTATCCAACTTTCATCTTTGTTCCATAACATTTATTTTTTTCCAGTGTAACCCTTGTCACATGTCACCTTTCACCTTTTTCTGTTGTCCTAGGCTCTGGAAGGTGGGCCACTTATTGATTTTGATGGGAACTTTGTTGGAATGAATCTTTGTTTGGTTATGGAAGGAACCCTTTTTCTGCCCACGGAACTAATTGTCGAACGGTTGGAGTATTTTCGGACATCCCTGCGAAGAAGTAAATTTATTGCGCTAATGAATTCTAAGGCAGTCAGGTATGCTATATATTTTCCATTTTCTCGTCTATGTTTGCCCGACCTATACTCTCCTATCCCATTACTACATGAGGGTGCAAGAAGGTTAGTTCATATGCTACTTTGCTATGCAGCTTTCAATGTAACCTTTACTTGGTTCCTTGCTATCTCTACCATGATATTTGCTTTCCTATTGGCATGTTGAAGCCATATAGATCAATCATGTTTCTTGCTTATCATTTCATTGTTGAAGCCAATATATTTGTCTGATTAAAGAATTTGTTTTAATTCAAATTCAAATTCAAATTCAAATATGCACACTAGGAGGGTTTACGGCCAGATCCAATGGCTTTAAGGCCATCGCCCTTCTTTGGCTTCATCAGCACACACACCACACTCTTGCGGAGTTTGTCGTCAAATGCTCCTGGATCAGCCGCGCTACTGCTGCTGCTACTCATGGTGGTGAAATGAGCCTAGCAGCTAAGCTAGCTAGCTTCTCTGCTCGTTCGGTCTACTGCTAGCTAGCTGTACGTAAAACCAACGAAATTATATATATTATTCAACAAATTAAAAGGAGATGAATGCAGCTAGCGATGGGCAGAATAAATTATACATATTATATCTATATACACACTCTCGATCTAGTCGATCCTAAGAGATCAAGATCGAGCTGAGACAGGAAGAGTACGTACGTGTTGGTTGGTTATTGGAACGGGGCGGGCTAGTAAAAAAAAAAGCAAAAGAACAACAAGCTAGCGATGAAGAATTAGACCTGATACTAACAAGTGGTATGCAAATTACTGGTTAAATTAAATTTGGTTAAAAAATAATCAAATTTAGTCTGAACATACATTTTTTTAGAGTTAGCTTAGTCTTACCATACACATATGAGAGACATGCATGTTGAAATGGTGGGCTTGGCTGAGCTCTAGTTTCGCCACGCAGAAGCTAAACATTCGTTATTAAGGCCGGATCTGGCCCAACTCCAGCCCCATTGTATGGGCCAAGGTCCAGGGACAAGGCCGACGACATGGCTCATGGTCTCATGAATGAATGGCAGTCCTCTCCTAGTCTCCTCCACAGCAGGCTTAGCAGAAACGAATTTCGAAGCACACATGCATGCAGTTCCTTAATTAATTATTATGAACATAATAGAAAGAGAGGGAAGAGAGAGAGAGAGAAGAGACGACAGCGACGAAATTTCAGAACTATCCATATGTATTTTTCTCGTAAAAACAATCGTGTTTTAATTAAGTGCATTGCCGCCGGACTTGGAAGATCGAGGTGCGCTGAAAAAAGCAAGCCGTCTCACATCGCTACGTCCGTCTACGGACAAATCCAACCTAATCAGCTCTGCCCAAGTTCGATCGGTGGCCGGGAGGGAGGGAGGGAGGGAGATAAGCTCAGGCTGTCCTGTAGGCCGCCGGCGATCGACGGCTCAACTGCGGGAAGTTGCAGGTACTCCCTGCTTTGTCTCTCCGGCCGGTCGGCCAACGGAGGAGATGAAATGCAGGAGCGAGTAGGGGGTAAAGTGAGACTGGGGAGTAAAGAGGATAAGGGCGTGGTAGCTTGGTGCCGGCCAGTCCGTGAAGTGACAGGCGGAGCAGTAAAAACGGGCCAGGCCAGGGCATCCGAGCTCGAGCCAATGCAACGACGACATGGCCGATCGATGGATATATGAGACATTATTTTGCGTGCAAGGAGGGACTACGTAAAAGACTACTGTAGGCGTCAGGCTATTGCGTGGAAGGACGATACAAAATTAAACGACTGTAGATGCTCAGGCGGGAGTGCGCTGCTCATCTGTGCTCCGTCTCCGAGCGGTGTGTCCTCTTTTTCCTCTTTGGGGAAGAAGCATCTGACATTCGGGTCAAATGCCCCCACGAGTCAGAGAGAGACGAGAGAGTCTAAAGAAGAAAGCGGCTTGGACAGGGGCGTCTTCGCTTCCGGACGGAACAGGCTCACGTGAAGGGATACGATAGTAGTACTGGTGGTGGATGGGTAGAGGGCAGAATGACAGAGCTTGGTGGCCGGTAAATGGCTACCTTTCCAAAAAAAAAGATTTTCTTCTTAATCTCAATATTTTTAGGCTGAATTCAAATGTGGAATATCTTTCAAAAGTTTAGGTATCTTGGTCTTTTTGTTTGCTATACTGTTAAGAAATAAGATCATTTCTAAGATAACTGAAAACTTTCAAAAATTCTAGGTACCTTGGTCTTTTCGTTTGCTACGTACTGTTCAGAAATAAGATCACAGTTATAGAAGTTTCAATGACATTAAAGTTAGTGCACATCAAAGCCAACCATTGTAGCTTGGCCCTGTTTCCTCTGCGCCTCAAGTCTGACACTTTCTCTACATTGTCGAATTTCTTCGCTTATGTCCACACGCAGTTTGGTGTTCCTATCCAAGGAATCCAAAGCGATAATGGCCGCGAATTTGACAATCTCAGCGCTCGTTCATGTTTTGCGTCACACGACGTCCTCTTCCGTATGTCTTGCCCCTACACGTCGGCTCAAAATGGCAAAGCTGAACGCATTATTCGCACCATCAACAATGTCGTTCGCTCCCTGCTCTTTCATGTACGTGTTGGTTGGTTATTGGAACGGGGCGGGCTAGTAAAAAAAAAAGCAAAAGAACAACAAGCTAGCGATGAAGAATTAGACCTGATACTAACAAGTGGTATGCAAATTACTGGTTAAATTAAATTTGGTTAAAAAATAATCAAATTTAGTCTGAACATACATTTTTTTAGAGTTAGCTTAGTCTTACCATACACATATGAGAGACATGCATGTTGAAATGGTGGGCTTGGCTGAGCTCTAGTTTCGCCACGCAGAAGCTAAACATTCGTTATTAAGGCCGGATCTGGCCCAACTCCAGCCCCATTGTATGGGCCAAGGTCCAGGGACAAGGCCGACGACATGGCTCATGGTCTCATGAATGAATGGCAGTCCTCTCCTAGTCTCCTCCACAGCAGGCTTAGCAGAAACGAATTTCGAAGCACACATGCATGCAGTTCCTTAATTAATTATTATGAACATAATAGAAAGAGAGGGAAGAGAGAGAGAGAGAAGAGACGACAGCGACGAAATTTCAGAACTATCCATATGTATTTTTCTCGTAAAAACAATCGTGTTTTAATTAAGTGCATTGCCGCCGGACTTGGAAGATCGAGGTGCGCTGAAAAAAGCAAGCCGTCTCACATCGCTACGTCCGTCTACGGACAAATCCAACCTAATCAGCTCTGCCCAAGTTCGATCGGTGGCCGGGAGGGAGGGAGGGAGGGAGATAAGCTCAGGCTGTCCTGTAGGCCGCCGGCGATCGACGGCTCAACTGCGGGAAGTTGCAGGTACTCCCTGCTTTGTCTCTCCGGCCGGTCGGCCAACGGAGGAGATGAAATGCAGGAGCGAGTAGGGGGTAAAGTGAGACTGGGGAGTAAAGAGGATAAGGGCGTGGTAGCTTGGTGCCGGCCAGTCCGTGAAGTGACAGGCGGAGCAGTAAAAACGGGCCAGGCCAGGGCATCCGAGCTCGAGCCAATGCAACGACGACATGGCCGATCGATGGATATATGAGACATTATTTTGCGTGCAAGGAGGGACTACGTAAAAGACTACTGTAGGCGTCAGGCTATTGCGTGGAAGGACGATACAAAATTAAACGACTGTAGATGCTCAGGCGGGAGTGCGCTGCTCATCTGTGCTCCGTCTCCGAGCGGTGTGTCCTCTTTTTCCTCTTTGGGGAAGAAGCATCTGACATTCGGGTCAAATGCCCCCACGAGTCAGAGAGAGACGAGAGAGTCTAAAGAAGAAAGCGGCTTGGACAGGGGCGTCTTCGCTTCCGGACGGAACAGGCTCACGTGAAGGGATACGATAGTAGTACTGGTGGTGGATGGGTAGAGGGCAGAATGACAGAGCTTGGTGGCCGGTAAATGGCTACCTTTCCAAAAAAAAAGATTTTCTTCTTAATCTCAATATTTTTAGGCTGAATTCAAATGTGGAATATCTTTCAAAAGTTTAGGTATCTTGGTCTTTTTGTTTGCTATACTGTTAAGAAATAAGATCATTTCTAAGATAACTGAAAACTTTCAAAAATTCTAGGTACCTTGGTCTTTTCGTTTGCTACGTACTGTTCAGAAATAAGATCACAGTTATAGAAGTTTCAATGACATTAAAGTTAGTGCACATCAAAGCCAACCATTGTAGCTTGGCCCTGGTCACTCCCAGGGACTTCGAAAATGGCTCTACTGCAAGCAAGCAGTACTAAGGCAAATTAACATGCCACGTCTCATCATTTGCAGTACATTCTGCAGAATGAGTCTGCAGCGTCGGGGCAATGGAACCTAGATGAAATTCTGCACTTCTTGTAGGAGAAATCTGAACTTGATACATCTGAGGACGCAACATACAAGCACCTGCTGCTATGGAAAGTTGATGCTTAGCAACCTGCAAGCAGGGAAACAGTTAATCAGAAGGATATTCTCTAGTTCTTCGATATCATGCAAAGATGAGCTGCTTAGCGCTTACCATAATGTAATTTCCCTGACAGCCCATCTTCTTCTCCTTCTCGGGGTGATACATTAGAACTTTATTGACGATGAACATCTCATCATCTCGAGAAAGCTTCATGCCATCCCTGCTAAGTATTGAATGAGTGAGACTGTCAATAAGGGGTACAGACGCAGAAGGAGCCACTGGTGTCTCAAGGAAACAAAAAAACAAAAGGTTACTATCAGTTGACTGTTGCAGTTACTTGGATCTTGTAATGTTCAAGCTAAAACTATCATGGTCATCCTACCTTTCAGCAGACTACTTGAAAATTCATATATACTGTACTTTGCAAGCGGGTTTTTATTTTTCCTTCAAGATGCATTAGGCCAGGAAATGTACCTTGATTCAACGAACGATCCTCTTTACTTTCTTCACGATTGGTTCAACTTGTGCATATGTCTGCTGCTCCACTTGCATGAAACTGTAACTTGTACTTCCTTGGCTAGCGCTGCCATTATTGTGGGCTCTCTAGTTCCTACTGTTACTGCCTCCACGGTGTGATCCTTCTGATTTCCACTTGCCTCTACCGCACCTCCACCAGAACCACTATTCTTCAATCTCCCTGTTCCATCCACCAGAGCTAGATGGAACATTTTTGCTACACCAGGTCGGCTTATCATCTTGGTGTGTTACTGTGTTGCAGCTGAGCTCCAGCTCTACTTTGGGTGCTTTCTCTCAAACACTTGGCCAGTAAACGTCTCTTGGGTGCTAACATTTTTCCTGTTGCAACTGAGTTCCAGTTATTCTTATTTTGAATTCCTTTGCATTCCTTTCTAGTGCTGTGCATTCCAGTCGTCCTACTCTTAAAATCCCGCAGCAGGGAATCAGCTTTTGGATTGTCTGTCCAGGAGATTGGAAGGTTTCCACCCAAACATACCACCTCATCCTCTTGAACTTCATCCTCTGGAATCAGGTCAACATCATACAAGCAGGAGCTGTGAGGAGTAACTGTCTTGTGTTCAGTAGCTCCTATTGTTCCTACTGTTGTGAGGAAGTCATATAAAACATATCCCCCGAGTGTTCCGTTGCTTGCAGACTGTGAGAGACCAAAAATAAGTTCAGAGCAGATGGGAAATATTAGAGGATCTTGTTCTGCGCAATAAGAGTGACATAAATAGGAGAAATGGCCAAACTACATGATTCTTATCATTCCAGTGGGTTTCAAAAGCTGAGCCAGTCCCGATCGCTGCATGATTACCCCAAGAGCAGGTTGACACAACACTAGCCAGCTGATCACAGTCAACCTTCTCTGCACTCTTCCGAAAGCATTGCATTGGTGTCTGCAGCATGTTTCCTCATTTTTGTATTATGGTTGGCAATAGGCACTGGTGCACCAAAATAGGGAACTCAAAATAAATGGTGCTGATGGCACTTACAGACAGTGTAGCTTTCGTAAATGGTGCCTGAATCTTCAGTGACTGGAATGTGGCCTTGTAACCTGATCCATTGACCCTAAAAAAAAACTGATCTATTGAAGCCATGCAAGCTACCTGTGCAGGTCATGATGCTTGCCGCGGTTGTCAGGTGCTCTCTCAGAACTGATTTTGTAACCATTCCAAGTTTCCAACAGCCTTGGAAAGGTGCTGAAAGGATGATCCCAAAGGAGAGTAGAACATGAGAAACCTTTCAACATAACCTGTAGTTGATCTGAATTCATCAGAAAGGCGAAGGAGAAGAACTTACCTGCGTGACTCGATCAGCGGCACAGGAAATGCCAAACACTTTGTGAACTTCTTGGATATTGTAAGGCATAGGCCTGGTGGTGTCGATTATATCCATCACAGGGACACACGCATCCATTGCTACTCCCCAGGTGCCACCACTCTCTGCAGCCGCCGCCTTTTCGACTATGATTTCCAGCGCCAGTTCCCCTTTCTGCTCTGCACTGGAGTTCTGGATCCAACATGTTAATTCTGGTTCAACCCATACTACCTTAGCCTTCTGAACCCGAGGATCACCTACAAGATGAGGTTAGAGTGGTTCTTAAGTAAGCAGAACTTCGTAAGGCATATTATCAGCATTAGTATTTGTGTTTTCTGTTTGATGTTTTGTCAATAAGAATTCTTTTAACCTTTTATAACTGTGTCCAAGAGTACAGGAAAAATGGTATCAGTCATCAGCCGGACAACTTTAGATTCAGATACTCCTGTGGTGGTGCTTGCATCAAGGAAAATCTGCAAGCAGGAAACTTGCAAGGCTTTCTCATCAGCAATACCCTGGTGGCACAAACAGTATTCACTTGAAAGAAGAAATACATATTGATAAGTTTACGAAGAAAGTAGGAATTAGAATTAGACAATTTATGAGGTAATCCAGGCTTAACTAATATCCGAACTATGCATATGTTAACCTTGCACTAAACTGAGAACTCAAATATTAGTGGTTATGAACAGTAAATGCAACATTTGAATACTCATTCAGAAAAAATAGGAAATTAAGAATACATGCTATTTCAGCGCTATACTGTAGAAGGGTGAAGCACTTTGAAATCGTTTTAGTTGTCTACCAAATTTGCCTCAGCTGCCTACTGAGTAGCACGCAGCTAGCCCGATCAATATGTTGTACTTTGTATATCGCCACATGTACTTAATTTATTACAGTACTTGTAAATTATATGAAGGGCAAATTATCACAAGTCCAAATTCCAATTTTTGGGTTTATTTTTGGCAGAGCACTCATTGGATCGTCCAGTTTCCAAATCATAGATAAAGAAAAAGAAAGAAGCGTCGTCCAGCAATACACTGCACTAGCTAGCTACTCTCACCATTGTACTCTCACCATTGTCTCAACATGTCCATACATCTGCGTAAATATGTAAAAGATAGGAGTTTCTAACAATAATACATTGAGAGATCAAATGCTTTGACGCACACAAATCTGATAGCAACTTCCCCAATGTTAGCACAATTATTATGCTCACTGACCTAATTTTGTAATAGAATGCCAGCATATAAAGCAGCTACGGATTACCTGAAAAATTACTGTTGTTCACTTATAGAACATAAAAATGATGCTTTTCGGGCAACAAACAGTCGCAACAATTAAGTACAGTAAACCAGGCATGGTGATGATGTTGCCTTGTCATAGTAAAGTAATGATACTATTGTTGCAGTATTACAATGCTGTTTCTGTCTCCGTTTCAGCAAATACAAGCCTTACCAGCTACCAACTATATCAACCCCATGCAAGGGTAAAAACTAAAAAGGGTTAGTGGTCAATAAACCTGTTCTGTACATATGCATTTCTGCATTAGGATACCCAAAAACTCAAAACTGGAACCTTCAACAAAAAGAAAATCACCGAGACTGAAAGTAAGAGAACATGATGACCCAGCTCTGACCTCTTATGTAGGAAAAATAACCAGATCTCATCCAATAACTAGTCGAAACTCTATTGAGGAAAGCATGGATCAGGTGAATGCATCCAAGGAAATGTACTTGTTCTCTGCTCCAATTCACTTCAATTAAGGATGCGCTTGTTTACAGTGAAATCCAGAAAAGTTAT
This sequence comes from Echinochloa crus-galli, assembly GCA_900205405.1. Lineage (NCBI taxonomy): Eukaryota > Viridiplantae > Streptophyta > Magnoliopsida > Poales > Poaceae > Echinochloa > Echinochloa crus-galli. The sequence goes on from OAMR01000515.1 coordinate 610,031, forward strand.
ATATTAGGAAACTGATTTATATTAGAAAAAAGTCTTATATGTTATATACGAAGGTCAAACTAATAAAGCTAGTCCTGAACACTTCTTTTTCTGTCAATTATATACAAAACTCCCAAATTCACCCACTGGTTATGTATTACAATCTCAGAAATTCATTCCATTCCTAAATAACCAAACATGCATGCCTTATACTCCTCTGTATTTCATATACTACATAATCCAGAAGTATTTCAATGGCCAAGTGTCAAAGCATGCAATGTGTTATAAAAACAAGAACTCAAAGTAAGACTATTCATAATGGTTTGTGTTCAGAACACTGACTTTGATAAAGCATACACCATAAGGAACAAATATTTATACAAAACAATTTGAGCACTAGGAGATTATGAATTTAAAACTCACAAAGCTGAAAGTGATAAAAGTTGTTCACTAAATATTAAATCCCCAGTTCTGCCAAAGTGATGCCATCTCATTGACTCATGTATCTTTCATTAAAAAGTGATCACCAGATAAATAGGCATATGCAACCGGAGACCAGATTGGGCATACCAACAAGATAATGACACAATCACACACAGATGGTAAGGTCATATATAAAAGGAATGTGCCCAATAATAATGATTTGAATTTGTATCAGGCATCGAAGTTCACTATTTTTCATAAATATAAATTATTTAGTCCAAAAGCTAGCTACATACTGAAAAAAGTAGGATTGTCCACGGAAGTGAATTTCATCATCTGGTCATGCCCTTGATATTGGTACCCGCCTCGAATTGCTCTTATTCGCTAGCATGTATCTTCTTCTCCCCTTCCTCAGGTTGAAAGCTTAAGGACTGAAGGTGCTGCTTCCAGTCCATATGTGTCTCTTTCTTATGATAAAGCCAACTTTGGTCTTCAACAAGTTCTGTGAGAACTTCATTCACATATTTTGCTAACAATGTTGTCTTGATGTCAAATCCACTCTTCGTGCCATATCGGTCAACAGATCCATAATCGCCGGTAACAATACCCAAGACTTGCGAGTCCATGTTAAAAACAGGGCCACTGAGTAGCCTACTGTTGCCATCACCAAAGAAATTCAGAATAGTCACAAGACACAGAAACTCCTTTTCCGAATCAGCGGCGTAATCTTGAATGTTGGTCCCAGTTGACTCACAGGAGTCCAGCAGGACGGAACCTCGGATCTTGTAGAGACGTGAATTCAACGCTGGGGCAAGTGTCATTATATCTGTGGTGAGTGACGGCCTTTCATCGGTTTCCACGATCTCAACGCACTTACAAGCAGCATGAGGACCTGTCCTCAGAAGACAAAAAGAGGGGCCTTTCACTTCCACAGATGCTACTGAAGCTTCTCCTATGTTCTGATCAGAAAAGTGAACGCTCAGATTGTCCCCTGCTGAGTTGACAATTGAGGAGTTGGTAATCACAAAAGTCGAGTCTTCTGTAGCGACCCAATGCAATAGTTGGACTTTGAGAAGGTAGAAACCCCTGAATCAGAAACTATCACAACCGAAGGGGAAACCTTATGAGAAACCTCAAACCACTTGTTGTCCTCCATGATCACAGCTATCGCAGAAAGAAAGGAAAAAAAAAGATAAATTTTGTCAGCATCACACCAGCGTGGAATAGTTGCACCGATCACCCGCGTTGTTAAAAAGAGGAGTACCGGAACGGTGAGATATCCGAAAGAGGAATCGATAGCAGTGCCCAGGCGGAAACTTGGGAAGCGGCGGCGGCGGAGGAGGTGCCCGGCGCCGAGATTGATCGTCGGGAAGCGGAGGAGAAGGAGGAGGAGGCCGGCGGCGAGCTCGATGGTCGTCGCGTCTGGCGCCGCAGGAGGGTTTTGGGGGAAAGAGGGTTTGGTTGGATTTCAGGGAAGAAGATTGGCGGCGGCCTGGGCTGGGCTGATTTTATTTCCGTTGGGCGGCCCATGAAACGAGACAAGGGAGGCCGAATGGACTTTGCCTTTGATGGGTCGAGTAAGGACCGTCTGAAAATCGTTCCATTTGGTAGGCCCATACCTTTTTTTTTCTCCGAAAAGAATCGGCAACGGCAATCCTGACACTGTAGGTAGATCCGTTTGTTCGCGGGAAATGACCGAAGGGATATCACAGGAACTTTTTTCCTATCCTTCAAGACTGGCGGAACGATTTTTTTATTTTTAACTTTTTTATAATTTTTTTTAAAAAAACCCGTTCCAAACTTTATTTGTATGGCGTGACCCTTTTGGTCACGCCATACAACCTGGCGCGACAAATGAACCCTGTCGCACCACTGCATGTGGCGCGGTAGGGCCGTGGCCGCGCGGGCGAGGATCCGCCACGCTGGCACAGGCGCTGCCGCGCTACATGCTCTGGCGCGACAAGCCTGTCGCGCCAGACGGGCTGGCGCGACAGCCCCTGCATACAAGCCGCCGCAGTGGCGGACGCAGGATTTATAAATTGGGTGTACAGAAAAAATACTATAGTTATTCCATAGATAGAGAAAAGTAAAGGTTCGTAAAAGCAAAAGGGGCAACTAAACAAACTATTATTCTGTATATAAAGTAAAACTTCACAAATGGAAAGGATATAGTAGAGATAGTTCATTAATCCATACAGCATATATAATATAGGACATGCACAAATTTATTTGACAAGTAATTTTTTTTAATCAGAGGGTATTTGACAAGTAAATTTACTAAATATTCCTTCTTGGAAAATGTAAAAAGAAACAATTAAGTATTACTGTCCTCTCAACAATTGCAATTGGTACATGCTCACTGCAAATTTGAGTAGATCTTAGACATGTGTGTATGTGGGATTGCATCAAACATAAATCAATTTCATCAAACATCAAAGTACTTACTAAACAATTGCACCAAACAAGAATCAATTGCACTATTTAATCAATTGTGATCTTAACCCCAAAGACCAATCACTCGCCTCTCGGACTGTCTCTTATACACATCTGGAATTTGAAGTCACA
>OAMR01000515.1:618054-646819 GCA_900205405.1 Echinochloa crus-galli
CCCCCCTCTCTCTCCCCTCACTTCTTCCTCCTCCAGCCCCGCGCCGCCCGCGAGCTGCTCCGCCGCCGCCGGAATCCCCGCCACCCCCCCCCCCCCAAATCGGCCGTTTTGGGGTGGGAAAGGTAGGGGAAATTGTTCCGCGTCGTCCCGAAGGTATTCCCCCATTTTTCCCTTGTTTCACCGTAGGATTTGATAGGTATTGCGTGGTTTTGGTGAGTTAGGGTTATGATTGGATTTTGAAATTTGTAGGTTTTTTTGGTGGATCGGATGCTTAGTTTGCACGTAGTGGAGTCTCTCCCGCGATTGTAACGTGTAGAATTAGTTGCATGGTTCGATTTTGCAAATGTTGATGGATTTGTGTAGTGTATATGCACATGTTAGTACGAATTTTTTGTTGGTGCAATGTAGGTAGTGTTATGTTGGATTTAATTAATGCAATATGAATTTTGAGTTATATCTTTGTGTATGTGTATGTAGATGGACCGTTTAGTTCGTTTTGCGGCGCTCGCACGCGGCGGCCAGCGCCCGGCGGCCTGCGCGCGGCCGAGGTCGCCTCCGGCGGCTGTGCTAGCCCATCACGCCGGAGCAGGGGTGAGAGAGGTTGAAGACGACGCGCGACAGGAAAAGTTGCCGATGTTTACCGGGGTAGGATGGTCATTTTACTTGGTGGGACCCGCATGTAAGAGCCTCCAATCTAACAAACATGGATGGAATGGCTTGTTGGTAAAAGAAAGTTGGGTGGATGTCATAGAGGTGTCTACAAACTTTTTAGAGGTACACAGATAACTGACATCTTTCTTAATGGCACAAAGGTAAAAGACTCTGAGAAGTAGCAACGGTCGCCTCAGCCTCACCCTCAGGGCAAGTACATTGGTGTCATCTAATAGGCGGTCTCATGCAGCGACACGTAATTTTGAGACGGCTTATCAGACAACATATACAATAAGTTGTTGTTTTAGTTGTCTCGTACCAATGCAACATCCCTTGATTTGTGGGAAAATAAAGAGATATTATTGGTTGTATGACAACAAAACTCGTACAATGGTGGGAGAGTTGTCTCATAGTCCTAAAATTTAGCACATGAGGCGGTTGTTTCGCGAAACAACGACCTCATTCTCTCACCTCGCTCTCTCTCCTCCACATCATCAAAAATCATACATGACACTGCATAAGACGACTTATGAGATTGCTTACGTGTAGCAATATATGTACCTGCCCTCGCAATCACCTCACCTGGAGAGTGAGCGAGTGATCTCAGCAGCTCCACTAGTCCACTCCACCTGTCAAGCTGTTTCCGCGACACAGCTACCGAAGCGCGACTCCCTCCTCTCCTCGCCACGTCAGCGCTCTCTGACCCCGCGTAGGGAGGAGACCGAGGCCGCGGCCCCACCTCCCATTGTCCCCCCTTACCCTCCCCTCCCCTCCGCCGCCGCCATGGGACGCCGCGCGCCGTCGTCGACGAGCTCGCCGGAGCTGCGGCGCAAGCGCACGGCGGCGCCGCCACCGGAGCCCCCGACGCCGCGCCGCTTCTGCTCCATGGCCGACGTCATGCGCCGCTCGCGCCCCGTCGACGCGCCGCCCCCCGTCGCCCGCGCGCGCGAGGCCCATCTACGACGCCCTCCTCTGCGACACCTGCGGCTCCGGGGACCACGACGGCGACCTGCTCCTCTGCGACCGCTGCGACCGCGGCCGCCACACCTTCTGCCTCCGCCCCATCGCCGCCAGGGTCCCCATCGGCCCGTGGTTCTGCCCCGACTGCGTCCCGCCCGCCAAGCCCCTCAAAAGTCAGTCTTGCCGCGACACCTCCTCGCCACCTCCATCTCGACATTCCCCTCTCCCGTCGCTCTCCTTTTTTGCCCCCCTCTTTCCTCGATTGTTCATTGCTCCTTCGTGTGCTGTCTCTTGCCTTCTCACTGCTTTCCTCCCGTTTCGGTGATCTCTCCCTTAGGGTTTCCGATGAAGCAGACCAAGATCGTCGATTTCTTCCGGATTCAGAAGGGTGACCAGGATGCCATGCCCCGGAAATGTAGGCTCTCCCAAGGTAATTCCTTGCACCTACGTCCACCATTGCACAGTGCCGTGCGATATGCGAGACCTTTTCTTTCCATTGCTTTGCGTCGATGATCAATGGAACAGCCGCCAGCTTTCCTATTGTTGAATTCGATTCGGTCCTAACCAGTTGCACTGTTGCTTATCTTGCATTGCACTGTAATTTATTAATGACATGCTAGACCTTTTCTTTTCATCAATTGCGTCGATGATTGATGGAACATCGACTTGGCTATTGTTGAATTCGGTTCGGTCCTACCTGGTGTTTTAAAAGCTTTCGCGTTTGTTCATTATCTTGCATTGCACCGTTATTTCACCTGTGAAGGGCTAGTGTCAGCAAAAAAAGAATCCTTTTAACATGCCATCCATGTCTCTTTGGCGTTGTATGTTTCATTCTGCACCTGCATTGACTGCAAGGCTAGCTGATCAATGCAGCATTGTCCACAATAAGCATATTTGTTCTCTGATCCTATTGCTTATTGCTGGCTCCAGTCAGCCGTGCTTTATTTTATTTATTAGTGGTTCAATTACTGTAATTGTTTCTCTAAGATACGCTTAACAAATATTGCTGTTAGTACATATATCTTTCGGCATTGTATGTTTGATTCTGCACTTGTATCGACTTCATCGCTAGCTGATTGATGCAGCATTGCTTCCAAATATCCCCTGTAAATTGGAAGTCCTAGGGAACAAAGAGTACAGTTACATTAAATGTGTCATGTTCGCTAAGTATCATGACTATAAATAGGCGGGAAAGCGTTACCTGACAAACAATTTATCTGTGCTAGTTATGCATGCTTTGTAAGTAGTAACGGCAATATGTGGTTGAAACAAATCATGCTGTTCACTGATTGCTGATAACTGTTGTAGGTACATGTGTACACCTCTTGATTATCTTGGCTGCATTCATTTAGCCACAAAAATATTTCCTGCCTTTGACTTTCCCATAAGAAATCCATATTTTGTCGTATTGCTAATTGATGTATGTTATACAGGCTCCAGTATTGCACTTGTCTTCTTTCTAGTCACTGGGTGTATTAGTACAGGCTCCAGTAAGCTGTGTTTTTTTAGCAGTTCAACATCAGTTACTCAACTCTCCAACAGAGAAATGGGCCTTTAATGAGCAAATGTTTACTTGATCTTGATGGTGCATTCTTTCGCAGTAGTAATAACAATGTGTGATTGAAAAAAAAAAGAATGTGTGACTCAATTTATAGATTCTATTGGTAATTAGTTTTTTATGTTGAGTGTATGTGCTATATATCTCACATATATTGCAAGATGTAAAATTTGATATGCAATATTGACAGTCATGTTACCTAATATTTTACCGAATACCAAGTTACTGTTAGATTTAAACACAAATTGAACTGGTATTGGAAACAAATATAAGTAGATTGAGTATGAATCAGAAAGAGATGCATTTATCGTAGTACTAATACTAATTCAAGTATTTTACTTCATCTTTTCCAGATGTTAGAAAGCGAAGGAAGCGTTCGCTCGTTATGCACAAGAAGAGGAGGAGGATACTGCCATTTGTCCCAACTGAAGATAGAGATAGAAGACTCAAACAAATGGCTTCCCTGGCCACTGCTTTGACATCTTCAAAAACAGAGTTCAGTAATGAGTTGACATACATGCCTAATATGGCTCCTAGATCTTGGAATCAGGCGAGATTGGAGGAAGGTGGTATGCAGGTTAGCAAATCTTTAACCCGAAATAATATTATAACCATTTTGGTGTTTTGGTCTAATTTTGCACTCAACTTTCAAGGTTCTTTCCAAAGAGGATACAGAGACCATAGAGCTGTGCAGAACCATGCAACAAAGAGGCGAATTCCCTCCACTTCTTGTGGTCTTTGATTCCCGTGAAGGGTACCTTCTTGAACTCATGCCACTCAATTATTTACTCTTTTGGAAACTTCTCCTATACAATTCAGATTTTGTGGTTTTTCGCCTCAAACTTGGCCGTACGCACAAACTGTGCGAGCAAAACAGTGGGCCCTATGGAGTACACACATTTTCATTACATTTTCAGTACACAGAAATAACACTTATGCATAGTTATTTTTCAGTTTCACTGTGCAGGCTGATGCCGATATTAGGGATATGACCTTCATTGCGGAATATGCTGGGGATGTTGATTATTTGGAGAACAGGGAAAACGATGATTGCGACTGTATTATGACACTCCTTTTGACAGCAGATCCTTCCCAGAGGCTGGTCATTTGCCCTGACAAGCGTGGAAATATTTCTCGCTTTATTAGTGGCATCAATAACCACACACCGTAAGCAGTGGCTTTTCTGATTGTGTTGCATTCTCACCTCTTGGAAAGGATGTCCACTATATTCCAAGTTTGAGTCTATTAAATGGTTGCAGGGATGGCAAGAAGAAGCAGAATGTCAAATGTGTGCGGTATGACATTTATGGGGAGAGCCATGTCTTGTTGGTGGCCTGCCGTGATATAGCTCGTGGTGAAAAGCTATATTATGATTACAATGGATATGAGCATGCATATCCGACTCATCATTTCCTCTAACCTAACCCTAAAGTTTTGACCCGCCCTGCAGTAAGGAGGCTGGGCAAAATAGGGCTTATTGGCAATATTTCCAGCTTTGCAACCAAGATCCAATAACTTATACGGCTCGTTGGTGCAAATGACATTGAACCCAATTTTCTGAAGAGATCCTAATGACGGAAATTGATAGGTGCTGGTGACCGGTAGAAATAACACCCTAATTCAGTTATGGAGCTGGAGCCAAGATGAATCTTCATTGTTCCTGCTCTCAGGATGCATCTTCTCATTTATTTTTTTTATTCAGGGATTCTGATTTCCGATCCCTTTTGTGAGAGTAAATAGTTGTCTGTGTCTCCTATTTGTAAGAATGCCTATAGCTAAGATAAAATGTTGGTGATTAAATGGACATTTCGAATCCAGAATTGTTTTCCTTTATAAATTTGAAGTGGTTGGGCCTTTTCTTGTTGTCAGATGCTGATGTAATTGTCCCTTATGTTCCTTTTTCTTTTTCAGCTGTTGTGGTTGTTACACACACTGACATAGGATGATCACAGTTGTAAAATTGTTGTTGCGCGCGCGGCGGCGGTGGTGAGAAGCAGCAACGGCCACCTCACCTGGAGAGTGACTGGCCTGTGGCCTGACGACGCAAGTCTCTGACCTTACGACTCCACCTGCAGTAGCAGTATAACAACAGGTCCGTCCGAGACATCCCCTTGGCCTCATCCGGTCCCTCCGAGTCCGTTCGTCGAAGAGCAGATGGAATTTCCATGCTTTGCTCGAGAAGCGCTACGTTTCCTGACAAATCAGTTTGATTCTAGGGCCCTGTCTAGTTCCCGGTCACATCATCAAACTTCTAAAAATTCTCTCTCCAAACTTTACTATTCATCTATCACATCAAATCTCTCTCCTCATGTATGGAGTACTAAATGTGGGTAAATAAAAAAACTAGTTACATAGTTTTGATGTACACGACGAGACGACTTTTAAGCCTAGTTAGGTCATGGTAGGACAATGTTTACCATAAACAAACGAAAAATGCTACAGTGTCCGATGTGACTTCTTCGCTTCACCTTTTACCTTTTTTCAGGAACTAAACACCCCCTAGACCCCGAGGGGTCAGCTCTACTATGGCCTGTTTAGATGCAAAAAGTTCCTCCCAAATTCACTATGCAAAAAGAAAATTCCCCATCATATCAAAATATCATAACATACATGGAGTACTAAATATAGATGAAATTAAAAACTAATTACACAGTTTTGTTGTACTCCACAAAACGAACAATTTGAGCCTAATTAATCAATTTTTGAACAATTTTTCACACATACAAACGAAATGCTACAGTAGCGCAATGATTACGAAATTCAACCTCCCAAATTCAACATCTAAACCAGGCCTATGATAGGTACAACTATAGGTCTATAGCTCGAAATACCGTGCTTTGCATTTCAATTCAGGGAAATCCCATCCCGGTATACCAGTACTTCAAGACCAGCATACCCATTACCATTCCAAATTTCCAATACACCATTGTGCGATATACGAGCAGGTTACATGTTCGTGGCTTCATGCCACTGTAGTTAGTATAAGGTCTCGGATCTCTCACGATCAATCAACATAAAACCACGGAGTGGTAAGAGTACAAGCATCTTAAACACCCGTGTAACAAACTCGCAGGCACGGTGAACATGACCAGCAATCGCGACATCCTCTTGATCATTCTGATCCCCAAGCCTCATCACGCATGGCTTGTCGAGCAGCAATCCTGTTCTTTCTCTCTTCCTCCTGTTTCTTCAGCTCATCCGATCCAAAGTTTGTAAACTGCTTCAATCCCATACCATGAGCAATTAGCCTTTGAGCTGTTCTTGCAGATGTCTTTGGTCTCGGCTTGGGTGGTTCTAGGTCTGCACCAAGACACAAGATCAACATTAAACAGAGTGTGCGGTAAATCCTCAACGAGACCATACAGCAGAGAGGCAATGAAGTTGTAAAGGAAACGTCACAAGACACAAGTTGTTACCTGTACCATCCATTTTTGTCAATAGATCATCATTATCCTTCAGTGACCGCACTTTGTATCTTGGAGGTATGCAAGACTGAACCTCACTAGCTACAGGTTAATTGGAAAGAATAAAGGGATCAGATTACATGCAATCAAAGCTACACGAACATAAACAGTGGATGGCTGGACAGTTCGTATCATCTGCTAATAAGCATGAAGTTCTAGCCTTAAGAGAACAGAATAACAGTGAATCAGCATAAAACAATCAATCCATGAAACATAGCAAGATATGCATCCCGTTGACTACTTTGGACTTGACCAAAACACAACATTTCATTCCCAGCATACATATCAACTTACAACACTGATGGGAGACAACTATGCTTTAGGAATCTATAGTTATGCCAATTTTTTTTAGTTCACAACATGCCATTCACAGGAGGGAATTGTGTTCTCTGTAATCAGATCATGCTATAAGAAAAACCACGAACAAATAGTGATAGAATGAACTGTAATAATCAAAGTACCAGCTGATGGAGTCCGAAAAACAGCAAGTGCAGAAGTATCATTAACCCAGCGAATGGCAACTCCATGCTCCCCAAATTTCTCAAAAATCCTTTCCAGATCTGTTGTGCGCGTGCTTGGTGGAAAGTCATATAGGACAAGGACATGTCTTGTCCCGTACTGAGCAGCAGCTACAGAAAACAAGCCAAACAATAAGTCATCCATCTTTCAGCATAAACAAGCTATCTTTACAGACAGAAATGGATTATCCTGCATACCTGTAACAGCATTGTTCTCCTTCTCATTTACGTGGCCTTTTGATCCACTCTGAGGACTAGACTCTTTGTCATCCAAATCCCTTTCTGAACCACACTGGTCACTGTACAGAACACTCTTATCATACAGAAATGAACCCCTTCCCCTCCTTTTGGGTCCTGAAGATGGGGTGCTACTTTTCTCTGAAGAGCTACAGGAAGGCACCCTAGCTTCTTGCTCCAGGGAGCGCACTAGTGTGTCATCAAGTGCCCCGCTATCTGCAATAGCCTCCCAATCTGCAAGCATCGAAGAAGGAATGTAAGATATCAGTTTTCTATGAGCCATGTGCACAAGATAAATAGGTCGGGCATGGTATAGAAATAATACCATCCTCTTCGTCTTCATTGTTTTCTACATTATCAACCGAGACTTCAGAGTCCTTTGAACCAATCGCACCCTCTTGTGATGAACATTTCTCTGGCAGCTCCTGATCCCTTCAGAAACATTGTTAATACACAAAACCAACAGAAGTAAGAAGAAAGGAAAGGAGCGCCCAAATAGGAGGATACAGATCGAGCCAACAAAACTGGGGGAATCAAAGTACTGTAGTACATAACCACCTAGTCTTCCTGATACTGACTGCAACTTTAGACACATTATATTTTGCCACTGAATCTTAGGTGTTACAAGAATCTACTGGCAGGCAAGACCAAATGTAATCCCACAGAGAAATGGAGTAGAAATACAGTAAAGTAGCAACTAGTAATAAACTAGAGAAAGTTTCAGATGCTAAAAGTAGGAGAAATCCAGAACTAAGTGGTCAATCCCTACTGATCTTAAATCACATTTTTCACACTAGCATCCTATGTACGAACCCAGTGAACTCAACTCTAACAAAGTAGTAACAGTAACCAAACAGAGGAACAAGCAGTTCAACAGATTGGCCAAAGCAACAGGCCCAGCCAAGGAGTGCGAGAGCAAGCATGTATATTCTGGTGTCAAAGGCAACAAGGACGAGAAGGGGAACAAACCCTAGGGCCCCAGGGGCTGCAGCACGGGATCGGAGGACGATGGCGCGGGCGCGAAGCTCGTCGGCGCGGAGGGTGTTGCCGCGGGAGGTGTGCAGGCCCGCGAGGTCGCCGAGCGCCGTGGCGAGGCGGAGGTCAGCGCCCCGGGGAGCGGCGGCGGAGGTGGAGAGGTGGGAGACGACGGACTCGAGGAGGGAGATGGCGCCGTCGACGTCGCCGGCGTCGACCAGGTCGTCTACCTCCTCCGTCCAGCGGGGCCCGTCCATCGGCGGCGCTTGGAGCGCGAGCACGGCGGCGCTCTGCTGGTTTGTCGCGCCGGAGTTGGGTCGCCCAATGTCTTGCTTGATTTGGAGCTCGGATCGGACCAGGGGTAGTAGAGTAAATTAACAAACCAGTTTTTGAAAACAAAAATACAGTACACATGATCATACCACCACCTATTGCCAATTGGCATGTGTATGGATGCAACAGTATGATATTTGGCTAAATATGTTTTATTCCATTGTCTAAAAAACTCAAAAGCTATAGGAAGAGGGCTCTCCATTTAGCATATCTTGATAACCCTCTTGATTTAAAAAGAAATAAACTGTATGAACATAAAAGACAAAAAAATAACAAAAAAATGGAAAGTATAACAATCAAAGACGAGTAACTTCGGCCAACCTTTTTCTTTGACAACGAATCAACTCCAGCGAGGTATGTTCGGGTTAAGGTTCGAGACCAGTGAAGCCAAGCGACGGTGGTACTGCTAGGCGAGGTGGCGGGGAGACAACCGGTGGGCAGGGTTGGGGGGGGACTCATCGGCGTCGAAGGCGATGTCGGCAAGGGAACGGGAACGGATGGCTGCAAATCAAGCGGTGGTGGCGCGGCAGGGGCGAACCATTGTAGTAGTTAGCACGATCGGGATGGAAGGGATGGGGTGGATGGCGAGCGACGATGAATTCACCACTACCATGGGAGGTGGTGGGGAGGGGAAGGGAGAGCGAAGAGTGAAGACGCAAACAAAAAAGGTGAGGAGGTCTCTATATATAATCTTATCCAAAGAGCCCTCTCCACCTAGTGGCCTCTCTAAAAAATACTAACGAAACTTTGAAAAATAGTAGTGAAAATGTTAAGTGTTAATAGTTATTTCCAAAGAAAAAAATGGCGCGCTATTAAAAATAGCGTTTCCCATTTTCTGGACGCTATGCCGCTATTGCGGCCGCTATAGCGGCGCTATTGCCACGCTATAGCGGCGCAACATTGTATGATTTGAAGCGGGCGGCGGCGGTGAGACAAGCACGTGCGAGATGGGAGGGCTAAGAATCAGATTCTATATAGTGGAGTTTTTGTTGCTCGCACACTAAGGATCAAGTTGGAAGAGGACACATCCAGATCTGCTTCAGTTTTTTCTATATATCATAAATCATAATTGTCTTTTGGCCTTTTAAAGAATTAATGAGCAGATTTGGGCTGGGCCATCATTTTTTAAAGAAATTAATGGGTTGTACTGGTTTGTTTGAGCTAGCCACCAATAGCGGCTAAATAGCGCGCTACGACGCTATTTGCATTTAGCGGCGCTTTAGCGTCATATAGCGCCAATAGCACGCATAGCGTGAAAAAGAGCAATAGCATCGCGGCATTTGCTTCTGGCCGCTATAGCGGCGCTATAGCGCGAAAATAGCGCGCTATTTTTTTCCATGGTTATTTCTTCACTTTTCACATCACTTACCTCGATATCCTAGAACCTGCTCCAGCAGTCAACCTAGTACTTCCTTCTTCTTTTTATATATTTGATGTTATCTGAAGACCTGCTCCAGCAGTCAACCTAGTACTTTCTTCTTCTTTTTATATATATATGATGTTACCGAATCTTATCCGAAGACCCCTCTCCACCTTATTTGGTAGAGCTTTTAGATGTCATTCTTTGATGAATATAGTAGGAGTTGTGCCAGGCACTTTCTTCTAGCACAACACTAGGGGTTTGCACGCGTATATCTAGCACCCTCCTTACAATGACTTATAAATTGGTTTCATCTTTGCTAAATTCTCAATGTGGTACTAAACATGTACATCTCACACTCATGAGTCACGATCTTGTTTGCTAGAGCTTTTAGATGTCATTCTTTGATGAATCTAGTAGGAGTTGTGCCAAGCAGTTTTTTTCTAGCACAGCACATCCAAGGGGTGTGCACGCGTATATCTAGCACCCTGCTTACAATGGCTTATAAGTTGGTTCCACATTTGCTAAACTAGCAATGTGGTACTAAATATATGCATCTCACACTCATGAGTCACTATTGGGCCATCCAAATTAGACCGAGTGTCACATGCACCACCCTCGATGTCATTCTTTGATGAGTCTAGGAGTGTTGTGCCAAGCAGTTTTTTCTAGCACATTCCAAGGAGTGTGCACGCGTATATCTAGCATCGTGCTTACAATGACTTATAAGTTGGTTCTACCCGTACTAAACTAGCAATGTAGTACTAAAACATGTGCATCTCACACTCGTGAGTCACTATTGAGCCATCCAAATTAGACCGAGTGTCACATGCACAACCCTCGAAGAACCGGATGCCATATACAATGTCGTACACCCTAAGTCTAATCGACAGTATTTACACTCTTTTCCTAAGAAAAAAAGGGCTATGAACGTCGCAATTTCTGTCGTCATTAGTTTTGTTTCTAATTGAGCTTTTGTAAGCTAGAGCTGCAAATGACAGCAAATAAATGATTAATTTCAGGAGCCAGTGCTGATGAGATAGAAGATTTTACTAATTGTAGTACCGCGCAGTTATTGAGAAAAAAGATCAGTGCGCGCACCGCGTGAGGCGTGCCCCCCTGAAGCATCCGACGGCACGCGCTGCGGCTCGCGAGGAGGCCCACCGGGTAGCGCACAGTTCATGGGAGGTAGGCATACATGCAGCGGCAGGCCCACCGGGCAGCGGTAGGAGGCTGGGGCGCGCACGCCGCACGGGGTGCGCGCGGCGCGCACACTATTTTCCCCCTGTTGTTTGGTTGGCTCCTAGCTTGCGGCTGCCACAGCTTTCTCTGTACAGCTTAGGCGGCAGTTTTTTGCACCACAGCTGCGGCTGGCATCCAAACACGTCCTAATTTAAGGAGCCCGAGCTGATGAGATAGGAGATTTTACTAACTGTAGTACCACGCAGTTATCGACTGGCCTGTCAAGATTTTAGTGTCTACTACATTACTGCTGTCCAGCCACAAAATGACTGCAGAAACTAATTAATACAGATTTTCATCCCTTGGTTGCATGTCATCATGTTCATAATGCATTGCTGTGTTGGTGCGATGCTGGATTACGATTTACAACCATCGTTTCTCCAAGGCGTTTTACTCGCTTCCTGTTTATAGATTGTAATAATCCGAGGAATTGAAGCACTATTCATTTCCATGTAATCCTACCTACGTCGTGACAAATTGTTAGGTCGTCCGGCCAGCATGCCGTCGTCGTCGTCGTCGGTGGCGGCCAGGCCGGAGAACGCCGCCGCCGCTGCCACGACTGCTGCAACCAACACATTCCACGTGTTCAACTCCGGCAGCGGCGCCGGGGGCCATGCGAGCGCCGGCGGGGCGTATGTGCGGCGTCCACCGCAAGCCGCCGCGCTGCGTTCGCCGCCGGTGCGCGCCATCGCCGGCGGCTACGGCTATCCAGCCACCGGCGTCGCCTTCCCGGCGAACGCCATGCCGGCGCGTACCCCCAGTGGAGCGCTAGGGCCGCAGATGCTGCAGCAGCTTATGATCTTGGCTGGCTGGGGTACCCGCCCGCCATGGCTGCCGAGCTACGCGGGCAACATGTCCCCGCGGGGCCAGCCGTTGCTCCTCTCTCCCCCCGTGAGAGGAGCAGGCCCAACGCCCATCCGGGCGCCGTCGTTCGCGCCGGGAGCCAGTGGCAGCAACGCCGCCGCCGCCGCCGTCGCCGTCCAGAGCAGTGCCGCCGGCGGTAGGCAAGGTCCCGGAGGCAGCAGCGTAAGCCGCCGCAAACCACCAAACGTGACGCCACTTCAGATCACCGCCGCCGGCGCCGGATCAGCTGGCAAGAGGAAGTCGCCACCGGCGGCAGATGGCGCGGTGCAACCACTGCCCCCGGTGCTCGCCATGCCCACTACTGCTGGCGCCCAAGGGAAGGTCGCGAATGGCCGCGTCCGGAAGCGCGCGCCCAATAAGGACAAGGACAGCAACAAGCCGGCGACGTCGAAGAAGCCCAGGCAGAGGGCCGCCGGCAAGCAGAGGGCGGCTGCAGGCAAGGACGACGCAGTCACGCCTGACGTCAGCCAGCCGGGCACGGGCACGACAAAATCCGGTCTGAACCCTAACACTGACGCGCAAAGCAACAATCTTCAGATGGTTCCTATTCAGCCGCCCAGGGCCGCGCTGGAGCAGGAGAAGGAGAAGAGCTCGCAGGCCATGAGGAGGCTCCTGGCCAAGCAGAAGAAGGGGGTCGTCGACAGGATCATGTCTCCAAGGATGAAGGTGAAATCAGGCGACAAGGACTCCAGCGACGACGCCTGTGGCGTCTGCGCTGACGGCGGGGAGCTGCTCTGCTGCGACAGCTGCCCCTGCACCTTCCACCCGGAGTGCCTCGCCATGACGGTAACACCCACCAGGCTTCTGAATCGATCTGGGCCTCTGGGGTCGACGCTTTGTTTGTCTGAATAATAATCTCCATGAAGGAAGCAATGCAAAATCATCAAGCTGTTCATGCTGATTGATTTTTCAGGTTCCAGAGGGCTCGTGGTCGTGCCACTACTGCCGATGCATCCTGTGCATGGCAAACGATGATCAGGGCCTGTCCACATGCCAACAATGCAGTGGCAAGTGTAAGCATTTCCTTCACTGTCTATAAGATTTCGCATCCCGTCCCGTCCTCTGATTTTTGCTGAAGAGGGAGGAACTGATGCAGTGCAATGGCAACTACTCTGCAGATCATCAGACCTGCCGTCCGTTGCTGAACATTGGGCACGACATCGGGGCGTACTGCAGCGAAACCTGCAAGAAGGTGAGCAATTGCTGATATACAGCTACTCCGATTGTACTACCTACTAGTATATATGTGCTAGCTTGTTGACATACACTGCATTTCTGCCAGTTATGCCTGCTATGTATTGTTTGATTCTTTCCATTTAGATTAGTCAAAATATTCGGTCAGGCTTTGTTTCCCTGTAATTCAGTAACTTTTATTCTTGGCAAACCGAATGTTGAGCATTTTTCTTTTACAATTTTCTTCAGCTGTCTGCACAGCTATCAGATATGATGGGAGTAATGAATCCTACTGAAGATGGTTTCTCATGGGCCCTCTTGAAGATTCAGAAAGACCAGCCAGTCAGTTCCCAGGACATGCCTGTTGTCCTCGAGTGCAATCTGAAGCTTGCCGTGGCGCTTGGCGTGCTGAATGAGTGCTTTAACCCTGTGAAAGATCGAAGAACTAAGATTGATATGCTCCATCAGGCTGTTTATAGCCTAGGGTAAGTTGAGTCGAGTGAGGGATCAACACTCGACAGTTTGACTACTAATACAGCTACAATAGAGGCCCAATTATGCTAACCCTGATACATCATATAGTGAATTGAAACGAGAATTTCTGTCACTAAGAATTTTGTGCTTCAACAGGTCAGAGTTTAAACGTCTAAGCTATCAAGGATTTTACACCATGATTTTAGAGAAGGATGGAGAAATCATTTCAGCAGCTGTGCTCAGGTCTGCATTCAGATTCTCTTCTCTCTCTTCTTTTGGTAAATTCTAACGGATTTGTTAGGTCAAGCTTTACTTGGATTGACTTAGTCCACACAATAGTTGTAACTGTATGATTGGCTACATTTTGTTGCATCGTTAAGTTGTTTCTTACCTGATCCAATTCTATTACCTATAGATGGCACTGAACCATGAATTTAATTTTTGAGATGGGCCTCAGTTGGGCTACTTTCTGTTCGTCTTTGGGCCTAGCAAGCCTTCTTTTTTTAATTAAGGATTAAAATCCGGCCTCTACATCCACGAGTGGACATATGCAGCCAAAGGTTACAAACACGAGTTCTTAGACTCAACCCCCACACTGAGGAAAAAAACACGAAACCGAGCTCTAATACAGAAAAAGGAGAAAGCTATGCTTCATTCTTCTCCATCCAGGCTTCAAACTTGTAGTCTCATTATGTAGCGTCAATCCCTCCATCTTCCGTTTGCTTAGAAACTCGATATCGGAATTGAACACTTGCCTTCTATCGCTCGCCTAGCAATTCCACCACAAGAGAAGACGATCATCATGACTTTCAAAACGACGCCTCCAAGAAGGATACTGTTGACGCAAAATCGGCTTCTCACGCCAAGCACACAGAAAGCCGAATCAGCTGGCTTCACACGTGCCCGATCGTCTGAATCCTGTAAGCGTGCCAGTCAATTTTCCCTGAAACTGACAAAGGAAGAAAAAATGTTCAGATATAAAACCTGGAACATGCCGGATGATACCAAACAGTTCCATCTCTACGGCTTGCAAGGCCAATCTTGATCGGCATATAGCTATGAACAAGCTATCTGTCAGCAATACAGGCATTCACAACATATTCGGCAGAGCGCGTAAGAAAGCATACTGCCGACCGCATGACGTCATCATGATGAAAGATCGGTATTTAATTAGATGATATCATCAATCCGATGTTCAACAATAAAATCAGCTACGCCACCGTGCATCCCGACGACGGACCCCGCTGCACTTAGGCCGCAGAACAGATCCACTCGTAGGAGCGCGAAGCCAATCGAGGCCATCGTCCACCACTGATAACCGCCAGCCACCCCATCGCGCACGAGGCGCAGCACGAGCATCTACTCCCTGACCGCCGGTCGCCGCGGCTCGAGCCCGCGAACCGCCGCTGTGCTCTCCCCGGCCGCTACGCGCCGGCGAGGCCGCGTGCCCGCGCCACCGGCCCGAGCCCCTGCGCCCTGCGCCCTGGCCTAGCAAGCCTTCTTGACTTCAGGTTTCCTTTTTTGGGGGGTTGATGAGGGTTTTTGTCTTTGGCTCCTACGGTTATTGTACTGAAAAAGGACTCGGCACCTCTGCTGCATCATGAACTCAGAAACAGAAGGTAGTCTGAGTGTCTGACTCATGGAAGAGAAGGTAGTCCGACTCGTCAGTACAAACTGGGTGCAGTGCAGTAGCCTAGCAATGTGATATCTATCAATTGCCAAGCATATATGCATTCCCATTTGCCAATTATATTATCAAGTCTTTTAGCTACAAAAAGTGAGATATTTATAAATCATTCACATGAAAAGACTAGGCTCTAATGAATGATATGGAGCAACGAGAGCTAGCCATTTATGCAACAAAGTGTATAGACCTGAATGATTAGAGAACAATGTTCTGATGCTTTAATAAAATTGGTGGTGATTTCTATATGTTTTCTTCGTCGGCAGCATTCCAAAAATAAAATGCTGGTGCCATCTGGTTTGTTCTTATATTTTGCCGGCAAATTTCTTTGTGCTGGAAAGACACATACATGATTGGTATGCCTGCCTTTGGTTGTCTTTTCAGGTTCCATGGCAGAAAGATGGCGGAGATGCCTTTCGCAGGCACGCTGCCGACTCACCGGAAACAGGGGATGATGCGTCGCCTCGTCAAGGCTGTCGACCAGGTGCCTGTCATTTACCATGTGCCAGACTTGTGGTTAAAACTTGGCAGAAACACATGAGAATTCCTTTTTGTTTCAGTGATCTCTGATCAATCTGCTAAACTCTTGGTGTTGGTCTGCTTCCTTGTCAGATGTTGGCGTCCTTGCAGGTGGAGAAGCTGGTGATACCAGCTATAGCTGCTCTAGTGGACACATGGAAGAGATCCTTCTCCTTCATGCCCGTGGATCCCCAGTTCAGGGAGGACATCAAGAAGCTGAACCTGGTTGTGATCACCGGCACCATCCTGCTCCAGAAACCCGTAGCCACGCAGCAGTCTCTATCACCCCAGCAAGGTACTGAAACTTCTTTCACAACAGTTCATCATCAGAATATATCAGTTAGTATCAGTCTCTTACTCCGTGCTTGCTGCTAATTAATAACACATTCGCTGTGCTGAATCTGAATCGAACATACAGCAGCAAGTTCAGAGCCATGGTGGCGCAAGTACACGGAGAATGCGGCGCCACTGACCGAGGACGAGCTGGCGTTCCTTGAGATGGACACCTTCTCCAGCTTCACCGACCTGATCATCGGCAACGTGTCCCTGCACAAGCTGGTCGCTGGCAACTCATCGTCGATGGTTTGCTCCGAGGCTCCTGGGAGCAGCAGTGCTGCCGCTCCACCTCCGCCGGCCGGCGGCTGGCGGCGTTCCTGCGGCGAGGCGAGCGCCAGCTCCAGCGCGCTGGCCCTCTAGCCTGCCAACGCGCATGGCAACGGCAGTAATCTTCATGGCATGAAGTGATGCAGCTACCCAGCTGTGCCCTGTGCTTCGGCTCTGAAGACACTCTAGTTTATGTTTCCCAGAAGCAGTCATCTTCCTAGTGAGAACAGCAGACATAACCTCTCAAGGTTTTTTTGAATCAGTGATGCTCATGGTCTGAACTCAAAACTGTAAAACTATAACGGCCCGGGGCTTGTTGCGAACTCGGAGAACTAGACAAGTGGGGTTGCAATGTTTGAAACCATGGTTCGAGAGGTGGGCTGATTCTTTTTTTAACGAATCAGTACGAAATTGTGCTCATTTCATTGAAATAGAAGAAGTTACAGCCGGCTAGCCGGTTATGAAATACAAAGAGATTATTCTCACGCTAATAGGGGTGCTAGGCCCTTCACTCCTGCCATAATCCACAGTGAGGCCTCCGCTTTGATCTTTGCCAGTAGTCCTGTCGATGAGGTTTCTTGGCGGTTGAAGGTTCGTGCATTCCTCTCCTTCCATATTTCCCACATCACCAGCAGCGTGAGACTTCTTAAGGCCTTCGCAGCGACCCCTTATGTGGTAGTCAACCGGGTCCATCAATGGCTCACGTTGTTTGCTGGCCGCCAGTTGTCCAGTAGTAATCCTGGTTGTCCGAGCCAATTCGCAATGAGCTGCCAAATCCTTCTGGTAGACAATGTGACAGCTGTTCTAGCCAAATCCGCCGGCATAGTACACATCGATCGGTGTGCGGCTAGCCCCTTCTAGCCAGACAGTCTGATGTCCAGACTCGGTTTTGCAGGATGAGCCAGGCGAAGGTTTCTATTTAGAAGGCGCCCATGTCTTCCATATCGTACTGTGTTAGGATGTGGTGTTGCATCCTGTGAAATGTGCTTTGTAAGCCGTTGCCACTGTGTAGGTGCCAGTCTGGGTAAATTTTCACTTGATCTCGTCATTCGTGCCTGGCTGTAGCCTCGTATTTCGGATTGCAGTTAAGAGCTCCACAAACTCGTTAAGATGAGTGGTGTTTATACTCGCTGAAAGATTGAAATCTTTGAACCATGCATGCGTTGTTCATCAGCGCCTCCTTGACCGTCGCACGTTTGTTAGTGGCCAAAAAGAAAAAGGTTCGGGGCCATATCTTTTGACCGGTGACCTTGTATCCAGCCCGAGTGCTAAAAGCCAGTGTTGCCACCGTCTCCCAATATTATCGTTGTGCAAGCCGCAAACAGGAGACGGTCTGTTTTGTTGCATGGGAGCTCGGTTCCGACCCACGATAGCTCTATCCGGGGATGTTTGCTCATACCAAAGACACCGCAGCCTTAGCGCCCTCGTAAATTTGTCAAGATTTAGCATCTGTTGGAGCTGATAAGTCGTGAACAAAGACGGATCCAAGAAAAGGGCCTAGAGAGGGTATATGCCGATGCCCCCACTTAAATCCTAATTTAGCTGATGTTATCCCCTAGCTGAGGCTTCCGGTGGCGTGGAGTAGGGTGTAGGTGGCTGAAGCGAATGGTGTCTTATTTGCTACCGGTACAAAATAACCCTAGAATCAAACCCAACTCAAGAATATCATGACTTGTATTCTCGTGTCCCTCACATATGACGATTCATGGTCATCATCGTTATTATTACCACCATCAATTAAATGGAGCAATGTAAAAAAATAATACATATCAAGGAGGTAGCAGATCACATTAGGTTTGTTTTAAGTCAAATACACTTAACTTTGACCACATTTATAGAGAAATATAATAGCATCTATAACATCAAATATATGGATTATTAGAGTATAGTCCATGATAGATCTAATGAAACAAATTTTGTATTGTAGATGTCTTTCTTTTTTTAGTAAACTTGATCAAAGTTGTGTAGATTTGACTGAAGACAAACCTAAGATGACATGTAATGTGACAAGGCTAATCAGAAACCTAACGTGACATGTAAGGCTTGTGGTGATCATGCAGGGCTTGTTGCCCCTTCGATGCCCAGGTTCCATGGCTGCTGCAGCAATGGTGAGAAGGCAGATACTGACACTGCCACGCACCTTACAAGAAACAAGGAATGATGCCCATGCCCATTCATCCAATCCACCCATACATTCATTCTCAGGATGTTCATTACTGACGGGATGAGCAAACGCGCATGCATGCAGATTGCAGAGTGAACAACAAGTGTGTCTCAAGTGGAGATGGAGAGGATGACCTGACGTCCTGACCTGAGACCGGGAAAAGAGAGCAGAGCAAAGCAAAAGCCTCGCTCCCCTCTGGCCGGGGTCTGGGCCGAACTGTTGGAATTGGATTCGATGGCGCGCCGCGGCCAAGAAAGAAAGAAAGACATACAGCTGGGTCGTCGGTCTAAAGGAGAGCATGCATGCATCCCATTTCTAGATGACTTGTTTTACAAGCTAATAAAGCAGGTGCGTTGCGTGAGATGACCTGACATGCAGCGTGGGAAATAAAAGCAAGCCCATGCATATCAAAGCTACACATCAGCATCAGCAGCTGCAAAATGTTCCCAGCCTAAATTAAATAAATTAGCTGGCACACCTGTGAAAATTAGCAGCCGTGCGTGCGTGCTAAAAAAAACCCTCGAAAAAAACTATCTCAACAAATTTTCACGTTAGACTAGACGGGTAATCCACTGAGGATCGGATGAGAAGAGCAAAAAAGACCAAACAAAATGAGTAATCATGCATGCTTTCCTTGGAACCAACTAATAATCACTGGCTGCTTGAATTGTGCTTGGAACTGAATCCCATCCCGTCAGCAGGCCGGAGCAGGACGATGTGGTGCGTCCGACCGAGTAAGTAGGTGGTCGGTCGGCGCGGCGCTCAGATGAGATCATCTATCAGGCGGGCCGGCGACGCCGCCGGCGTGTAGAACGGCGTCTCGGGGGGCTCCTCTGCATCTTGTAGCTGTTGTTGCTCGTCCTCCTCGTCGATGGTGTAGAGCGCCCGCGAGGCGGGCCCCAACCTCCACGACGCCACGGCCGCCGGAGACGACTCCGACTCCGATTGGGGTCCCGCCGCGGCTGCCGGCTCGATGCGCGCGCGCTGGCGCTGGCGCCGCCGCCCGGAGGAGCAGAGCTGCTGCGCTAGTAGTGTCAGCAGGAGGACGAGGTGGCGGCTCTTGGCGGCGGCGGTGGGCTGCAGCTCTTGGTCTTGGGAGAGCGGCAATAATGGAGGCTTCCGCCTGCAGCTTACTGTGCTCCCGTGGCCGTCGTGGAGGCGGCTCCGCCGGCAGACGATAACGATGAGCGCGGCGGCCAAACCGCCGGCGGCGGCGAGGAGGACGAGCTCGGCAACCTCCAGGCATCTCTTCATGAGCTATCTATCTCGTGGAGGTGGAGATCGAGACGGAGATGGAGCGGCGAGCGGGAGGTGGGCGCGCGGCTACCCGGGATTGGGTTGCAAAACGAATTTGGTCGCCTCGCCACCAGCTAGCGCGGTTAAATGCCAACGGAACGGATCATCTCATTTGCAGCAGCTTTATTAGCTTTATTTTCAGTCACTCACTCACTCCTCGATCTTGTGCATGCTTTCAGCAGCTTTATATACTGTATGTAGCTGCTGGATGCTGCCGCAGTATAATCCTTGTAAAGTTTGTCAAGCTAGAATGGAGAAGACCTACTGCAATTTAAAGGCGGCCGGCTAAGCGCATGGCGGCTTTGAAGAAGCTGACTGAAACTTTTTTTTTTGAGAAAGTAGCTGACTGAAACTAATGAATGAATGTGTGCGTTTGATCTGAATCTGACGGGCCGTTGTAACGTGGCCCATGATGCTGACGGCCCATGTTAAATGGTATGTTCTGGGGACGGGAATGGTTTTCGAGATTTTACCCCTTTTTTGGTGAGAAAAAAGAACAAAAACGAAACCCAATCTGCAGGAGCGTTCATGACCAGAGAAGAGGGATGCAATCAAGAACAATATCAAAGTACGTTCCTCTTGTCCGATTGATGCTCCGAACTAGCTAGTTGGTTGGTTGGTGGCTGGTGGCTGGTGGCTGGTTTTCGTTGAGAGAAAAACACTGTTGGCTGGTTGGTGGCTGGTGGCTGGTGCTGGTTTTCGCTGAGATAAAAACACTGTTTGCTCGCTGGAAACAATCCAAACGAACAGCGGGTTTGTCGCCGCCCCAGCCCACAAGATCGAATCTTTTTTTGAAAACTTACAAGATCGAATCCACACGTACGGACCTTGTTGATGTAGTGTGCAGAGACCAAGATATCTTCATGGTGTATTTTTCTTTCTATTTAGTTAACCAAATTTGAGATAGTTTCACCTAAATAAAAATATTAAAGTACATATAGGGAGCGCATTTTTTCTTTATAAAACAAGGAAAATAGATGACATGACAGTAATAAATTTATTTTAGATCCAGAATTTGAGAAATGCTGGTTCAGGCTATTTTTCCATCCTAATATTTTTTTACGAGATCTTAAAAAAATACAACTCTTTCTTTTGCACTCTTTAGAGATGCTCTTGCAGGAACAGCTGCGGCGGCGCGCGGACATCTGGGGTTGCAAGCGGGGCATTGTTTCTTGCAGTCATTTCTTGTGTCGTAACAGAAATATGGCTTTTTAGTCATGCAACAATAGCACGTTTTATTGGGAGGACACAGTCTCTCAACACAAAATACCAGTTCGACCTTGCCCCCATCATCATCTAATGCCGTGGTGCCGAGTGCCGTAGCATCATCATCATCACCACCTACGACACTTCCAACCTCATGATCAAGAAACCCTCGATGGCCTGCTAAATTCATAGACATATACGATGAGCGCGGCGGCCAAACCGCCGGCGGCGGCGAGGAGGACGAGCTCGGCAACCTCCAGGCATCTCTTCATGAGCTATCTATCTCGTGGAGGTGGAGATCGAGACGGAGATGGAGCGGCGAGCGGGAGGTGGGCGCGCGGCTACCCGGGATTGGGTTGCAAAACGAATTTGGTCGCCTCGCCACCAGCTAGCGCGGTTAAATGCCAACGGAACGGATCATCTCATTTGCAGCAGCTTTATTAGCTTTATTTTCAGTCACTCACTCACTCCTCGATCTTGTGCATGCTTTCAGCAGCTTTATATACTGTATGTAGCTGCTGGATGCTGCCGCAGTATAATCCTTGTAAAGTTTGTCAAGCTAGAATGGAGAAGACCTACTGCAATTTAAAGGCGGCCGGCTAAGCGCATGGCGGCTTTGAAGAAGCTGACTGAAACTTTTTTTTTTGAGAAAGTAGCTGACTGAAACTAATGAATGAATGTGTGCGTTTGATCTGAATCTGACGGGCCGTTGTAACGTGGCCCATGATGCTGACGGCCCATGTTAAATGGTATGTTCTGGGGACGGGAATGGTTTTCGAGATTTTACCCCTTTTTTGGTGAGAAAAAAGAACAAAAACGAAACCCAATCTGCAGGAGCGTTCATGACCAGAGAAGAGGGATGCAATCAAGAACAATATCAAAGTACGTTCCTCTTGTCCGATTGATGCTCCGAACTAGCTAGTTGGTTGGTTGGTGGCTGGTGGCTGGTGGCTGGTTTTCGTTGAGAGAAAAACACTGTTGGCTGGTTGGTGGCTGGTGGCTGGTGCTGGTTTTCGCTGAGATAAAAACACTGTTTGCTCGCTGGAAACAATCCAAACGAACAGCGGGTTTGTCGCCGCCCCAGCCCACAAGATCGAATCTTTTTTTGAAAACTTACAAGATCGAATCCACACGTACGGACCTTGTTGATGTAGTGTGCAGAGACCAAGATATCTTCATGGTGTATTTTTCTTTCTATTTAGTTAACCAAATTTGAGATAGTTTCACCTAAATAAAAATATTAAAGTACATATAGGGAGCGCATTTTTTCTTTATAAAACAAGGAAAATAGATGACATGACAGTAATGAATTTATTTTAGATCCAGAATTTGAGAAATGCTGGTTCAGGCTATTTTTCCATACTAATATTTTTTTACGAGATCTAAAAAAACAGAACTCTTTCTTTTGCACTCTTTAGAGATGCTCTTGCAGGAACAGCTGCGGCGGCGCGCGGACATCTGGGGTTGCAAGCGGGGCATTGTTTCTTGCAGTCATTTCTTGTGTCGTAACAGAAATATGGCTTTTTAGTCATGCAACAATAGCACGTTTTATTGGGAGGACACAGTCTCTCAACACAAAATACCAGTTCGACCTTGCCCCCATCATCATCTAATGCCGTGGTGCCGAGTGCCGTAGCATCATCATCATCACCACCTACGACACTTCCAACCTCATGATCAAGAAACCCTCGATGGCCTGCTAAATTCATAGACATATGCAAGCGCGATGCAAACATATTATCATCACATAACATTCATATGGCAGAAACTCAGTGAAATGACGACAGATCGACACTGGTAGTGTAATATACACTTACATTGTGCTGGCGGCGATACCAATAGCAGCAAGACGACAGAGAACACGGCAAACACATGCACCGGACCTCTGCAGCTCATCCTGGCCCTCATATCGGATCTCAAGCTAGGCAGGAATTGGCAATGCAAAATAGAATAGTTTGTATTTCTTGGGGTTCTATAGGGCATCACTACCGGATTTCGATTCTTCGCCGTGTGCCCCAGGCACACGGCAAAGCCCTTCTAAGCACACGGCGAAGACTTCGCCGTGTGTGGCCTACGGCGAAGCCCCTACGGCGACGGGCGCGACGGCGAAGCCGGCTTCGCCGTAGGCCTTATTTCGGGCACACGGCGAAGCCTTCGCCGTGTGCTAAATCAGTACACACGGCGAAGAAAAGCAACAAACGAAGCCCCACTTCACGAGACGGCGTTCCCTTTTTTTCAATTTTTCATTTTAAATCTTCGCCGTGTGCCAGCCCCGTCGCACACGGCAAAGATTTGAATCTTTGCCGTGTGTCATCTACGTGCACACGGCGAATCCTTTGAGAAAAAATAAAAAAAACCATCACTCCCTCGCCGTGCCGCCCGGCTCGCCGCGCAGCTCGCTCGGCAGGCCGCGCCGCCGACCGGCTCGCCCAGCCGACCGCGCCGCCGCCCGCCCGGCTTGCCGCACCGCCGCACAGCTCGCCCGCTGTCGCGCCGCCCCGCCCGCCCGGCTCACCGCGCCGCCGGCCAGCTCGCTCGGCCGGCCGCGCCGCCCGCTCGCCGCGCCAGCCGCTGGCCGTCATGCCCACGGCCACCGCCCGCGCGTCCTGCGCCGCCGCCGCGCGCCCGCCCCCTGCCTCCCTGCGCGCGGCGCGGCCGCCGGGCCCGCCGCGTGCACGGACGCCCGCCGCGCCGCCGCTCACGGCGCGCCGGCTGCTGCGCCGCGCAGCTCGCACGCCGCGCGCGCCGGCGCTCGCCCGCCGGCGCCCTGCTCCCCCGGCCGGCCGCGTGCACGGCGCTCGCCCGTGCGCCGCGCCGGCGCCCTGCTCCCCGGCCGGCCGGGCGGCCGCTGCACGGCCGCCTCGCCCGTGCGCCGCGCCGCCGCCCAGCTCCCCGAGCCGGCCGCCGGGAGCCGCCCGGCCGTCTCCTGCCCCGACCGCGCCGCCGCCGCCGCCGCCCCGGCTCCCTGGAGAGAGAAGAGAGAGGGTGAGGGAGAGAGATGAGAGACGGGAAGATGAGCGTGAGGGAGAGAGAAGAGAGAGAGGCTGAGCGTGTGAGGGAGAGAGAGAAGAAGAGAGAATGGGGGAGAGATCCATGTGCTTGTCTTTGGACCAATGAGAGGCCACCATATTGATGGTGTGGATTGATGACATGGCAGTGTGTTTTCTCTTTGCTCTTGTATCGAATTTTTGAATGACTAAACAATTTCAAATGAAAAAGTTGTAAACTACAAACTTTTTCATCTCTTCGAGACTAACAACTTTGATATAGAACATATTGACATCCGAGATCATTTGAAAATTTTAAAAATTCAAGATTTCAAATTAGATACATTATAAGGATATTTTAAACTATTAAACAAGATTAAATTAAAATGTTGTCAATTACAAAGTTTTATACTCATGTATATGTACACCTTTGATTCATAACTTATTAACATTTGAGGTCATTTAAAAGTTTTTAAAATTTAAATTTTAAATTGGATAACTTATAATAATTTTTTGAGACATTGAACAAGCTTAAATACAAAAGTGGTCAACTACATAGTTTTAGATTTTGTCGAGGTGTACGATTTTGGTATAAAGTATTTTTTCATATGAGATCATATAAAAAAAGTTTGTATTCAAAACATACATCCACTAACTCTCTCATATACAATTACACATACACTTCTTATGAGATGTTTCGATTTTGTAAACAACGTTATGATAAAATATGTGAAATCTTCTCAATTTTTTTTTATCACAGCCTCTATATGTGATACCATCACTTCATTGTAAATTTCATGATTTTTAGACTTAATTTATTTTTTAGAAGGCGAAAAATGATTTTTTTTGTCTTCTTTGCCGTGTGCCACCGGGCCTGGCACACGGCGAAGAGCCTCTTCACCGTGTGCCACCTGGCCTGGCACACGGCGAAGAGCCTCTTCGCCGTGTGCCAAGTTAGGGCCTACGGCGAAGATTTTTTTAAAAATATTTTTTTATCTCTACATATTTTTTTAAGGTGTGCATATATTCTTGTACATATCATATTTGATTTTCGTAAATTTTATAATTAGTGTGATATATTTCGTGATTTATTTTGATTACTAGGAATTTTTTTGTCTAATTCGAATTTGAACTACAGGTGCATGTAATAATAGAGTAAAAAAAGTGTAAAAATGATATTCATAATATTGAGTATAGTGTAAGGCCTTATACAGGTGTTTTGAACAAAAACTTGAAAATTTGGTCTTCAAACATTACCATGTTCGTCGCGCGAATACCGTTTAAATTTTATAAAATTCAAATGATGTCTGAAAATCACGAGATTTCTCAATTTGTCATGCTATCATACATGGAGCATGGGGAAAATCATCTAAGATGGATTCGCACGTTCTCTCATGCTCGCTGCTTATAAACCGAAACATTTTCATGAAGTTTCAGAGAGAAGAGAGTGATGTGGTTAGAATTGTATTTAGAATGAGATTCAAATTTGAATATGTGTTCAAATCATGCTTTATCGCTAAAAAATAATATGGACGCAAACCAATATGTATACAATGCCTGTCCACATGAAACCGTGTAATTTACATCAAATTTATATCGAATTCGAACAAAACAAAGGCTGTATGAAATTATAAAAGGCATCTTCGCCGTGTGCCAACTGGCCCGGCACACGGCGAAGAGCCTCTTCGCCGTGGGCCAACTGGACCGGCACACGGCGAAGATCCTCTTCGCCGTGTGCCAAGCTAGGGCCTACGACAAAGATTTTTTAAAAAATATATTTTTTTACCTCTACATATAATTGGTTTGATATATTTCGCAATTTAATTTTATTACTAGGAATTTTTTTGACCGGCTCTTCGCCGTGTGCCCCGGATCTAGGCACACGGCGAAGCTCTGGGAAAAAAAAACAAATCAAAACCATTTTTTTATAACCTTTGCCGTGTGTCATTTCCTTGGGCACACGGCAAATTAATTTTTTTAGCGCGCGCGCGGAAAACTGGAGGGCGGAGCAGTGAAATTTTGTTAATTTCGCCGTGTGCCCTAACATTAGCACACGGCGAAAACTTATTTTTTTAAATAATAAAATCCACTACGGACGGCATGGCTAACGGACGTGGACGCTTCGGCTTCGCCGTGTGCCTGTGTTGAAGGCACACGGCGAAGATTTACTTCGCCGTGTGCCCCGTTGTGGGCACACGGCGAAGAGGAAGAATGCCGTGTGCCCATTCTTTGCCGTGGGCTTTTTATGTGGCACACGGCAAAGAGGCTCTTCGCCGTGTGCCCGTGATTCTGCCCACGGTGAAGTTTCGTGCACACGGCAAAGCTGGGGATTCCTGTAGTGCATACGAGGTAGTGATGTACAGTACTAGAAGGAAATAAATAATGTCTTCAATTTTCATTGATCTTGCCGTGTGCAGTACACATACAGTGCGCGCCCACATTTTTTTCCGCGTGATACCACTCCAATTTAAGCCCGCCTTTGATATTTCTTTCCTACTTTTTTGTACTAGGATAGGATAGCTAGGAAGAAACAAGTATTCATACTTGCTGTCAGCCTTGTTCGTCAGTATTAAGAATTTCTTACCGCGCGCGCTGGATATTTGGAGTGAATCTCTCTCATTCTTTTTTTTTTCCGGCAGATTGATTGCATTATGATTATTATGCTTGTAAAAATACACGTATCATGTATTGATACGCGGCATATGCACCTCTGGCTTGAAAAAAAAAAGTGTCCAATCACCCTATGCGCTAACCTCATCTTATTTATAGGACTGTATTTCGGTTAATCCCGGATTGCAAGGGAGGATAGCAGAGAATCGAGGGGGTTGATTTCCTATCACTTCTCCGTTAAAAGGCGCTGGAATTTTGCTTATACGCGAGTACGTATCCAAAACCAAATCAAATGGAACTTTTGCACACAGTTATTACCTTAGCTAGCATGGCACGCTACCAAAACTTTTTGTAAAACAATAAAGCGCAAAACCAGGAAACTGGGTGTGCCGTTTGTTTGCGGTAAACATTGTCCTACTATGACCTAATTATGCTCAAAAGATTCGTCTCGTCGTGTACATCAAAACAATGCAACTAGTTTTTTTATTTACCCACTTTTAGTGCTCCACATACATGATGAGAGAGATTTGATGTGATAGGTAATCGAACAGCGAAGTTTGGAGAGAGAATTTTGGGAAGTTTTGGGGAACTAAACACACAAGCTCTGAAACTTGATGACGAGTGAAACAGACAAGTATATGGGAGTACTGTGTATTACATAGTATACAAATAAACAGTCTGACGCAAACAAACAAATTAAAAGCTAGCGATAGTATAGGATAGGATCCATATATAATGCAACATATACAGTACATACGTGTGTACTAATCAAATATACTAGTATATGCATGGAAGAAGCAGGATGATCAGGAGGAAGAGGAGGACGGGTCCTTTCCGAATCCCATGAGCGCGTGGGTGAGAAGCATGGCTCCCCGGCGGGTGGCCTCGGCGATCCGGCCTACCAGCGGGAACCCCACAGTCTCACGGTTCTTGAGGGGCTTCTTGTCCCACCAGTCCTCGTGTCTCACCACCTTGCCCTCCTCGTCGACCTGGAGCCTGATCAGCGTCGTCAGGTCCACCGCCTTGCCAAGCACCTTGTAGTGCTGCTTGTTCTCGATCACAATCTCGGTTTTCCCCGGGCCCATGGGGTTCTTCGTCTCCTGTACGGTGTACTCCACGATCTTGGATTCGCCGAACACCT
Source organism: Echinochloa crus-galli (assembly GCA_900205405.1). Lineage (NCBI taxonomy): Eukaryota > Viridiplantae > Streptophyta > Magnoliopsida > Poales > Poaceae > Echinochloa > Echinochloa crus-galli. The sequence continues at coordinate 646,074 of OAMR01000515.1, forward strand.
GCTTAATTGCATGATGATGGATGCATATTATTAATTAATTAATTGCTCGATTGTACGTCAGTGCGCGCTGATGATCGAGCACCTGCTTCTACAATTCATTCAGAGCTAGCGCGCTTAGCTAGGTATGTAGCGACCATGCATGTACGTACGTGTGGAACAGACAAATAAAGGTGGTATAGATGGAGAGACACCGTACCGTACCTTTGGGAGAGTGTAAAACGCGGACTTGATCTGCTTCACCCTGTATATACACGTACTGTACATGTTAATTATGTTGGAATAATTGGCACAAACTAAAAGCATCGTCGATCAATCGAAAAGCCAACATATATTACGTAATTATTAGCAAATAAAATGATCGATATATGCAGGTAATTACGGTACCCGTGAGCTCGCATGAGCGGGTCCTCAAACGTGGCGTTGGGCGCGTATATCTCAAAGTCCCGGGCCGTCGCGCGCGATCCGTATCTGCATCCATCCATCGATCGATCCATCATGTACATACACATGCATCACCAAAATTGATTGAATGAATTGATCGATGAGCTCACGTACATGTTGAGGAGATGCGGCAAGATGCGCTCTGCGACGCCACCGGCGGGCACTTGCTGCTGCTTCTCCCCGTCCTCCATGGCCGCCGCACGTTGTGTAGAGAAGAGATCGAATGGTTGTGCAGCAGCGGCGCGACGACAAGACCGCCGGCCGGCGAGAGGCAGGTCAATCGCGCGGCGGAGGAGCAAGGAAGA
>OAMR01000515.1:653911-669223 GCA_900205405.1 Echinochloa crus-galli
GGGGGGGGGGGGGGGAGCAAGCAGTTTTTGTTTTTTTTTTGTTATAGAAAAAAAAAGAAATCGGAGAGGTTAGGAGACCTGACCTGACGACCGGCGGACCGTGTGCCGTGTCGAGTGTTCACACCTACTCCGTAGAATAGTACTAGTACCGCGACACGGCACCTCCCCCACCCGTATTCCCGTAGGCCTTGTAGTGTCGTCGTCTCCTTCCTCCTCCCCCATCCCCCGCCGTCTTAATTTCTCTCCCTCCCTCCCTCCTTTATTTATCGGCCACTCCAATTTTTATTCTCCCTCTCGCCGCCTCCACCTCGACCCCCGCTCACCTCCACGTCTCCTGCGGCGGCCGCCGGCGATCCCCGATCGGCGAGACTCAGGTAACACGCCCACCCTCCGCTCCGCTCTTCCAACTTGCAGCTAGCTCCAGGTTCCGTCGATTCCTCTCATGCTGCCGCTCCAATATATTCGATCGCCTCGACTTTGGCTCTGATTCGGATTGGGCTCCCCGTGCCTTGTCATGTTCTACGCCTTGCCTGCCCTGCCGCATCACTTATTCATCACTTTTCCTATCTACTAGTATTATTACTACTTCTCGGGCACGGGCAGTCGTGCTTACTAGCGAAAAGCGGCTGTCGTGCTTACTAGCGAAAAGAGAAGAGGCTTTTCGCGAACGGGATTCTATACATGTGTGTAATTTTTCTTTTACAAACTTCACGCCACACCACACAGGCTGCTTTGCTTGCCAAGGCGCAATTGCTGTGCTTAACTGCACATGCTTTTCGTGTGCAACATTTAGTTACTGCTGATAGACTTACTGATCAGTGGGTGGGGGCTACTGGCCAGAATAGGGCTGCTTGTACTTGGTGGACGCTCCACTGCTGCGAATTTATTACTTCAATGGCTTCATTCAATTGCAATTTCATGATCCAATGGTAGCACCTGTACGTTCCATTGGTCCTTCGCTACCTTCCGTACCACCTGCTACTGCTACTGCTACTGCTGTCGGATGTTCCTTTCAATTACTGGACTAGCTGCATCCACATGAAGTTGGTAGGTTCGAGGCCAAGTGACTTGATCCTCCATGTCATTGCTCAGCTTCTCTGCTAATGTGTCAAACGTGATCCAGTTTCAGTTGCTGGGTCCGCCCTTCAACCTTAATTAGGCACTTTATAATGTCCATTTATGCAGGAAATACATTGCTACTTAGGGTATTATTATTATTATTCTTTTACTTTTGTTCACTTAACTGCCAGTAATTTTGTATTAATATGTTTCTGAACACTGCCTTCTCACACCGTATTTTAGTGTTATGTTTTTTCTCGAACACGCAAGAGATATTGGAGTGTTATGTAACAGTCTCTGTCTTTTCCATCTTCAGAGGTTCAAATTCTGTCCATGGATGCCGCACCGTAGCAGCAAACAATCTAGCTTGTCCCTATTTGTCTCTCCTTCATCATTCAAATGTCCTTACAGCTAAACTGTTCTAGTTTACCTGTATATATCTGACCAAAGAGGCCAACCTAGCAACAATGGCGTCGCTTCAGTTATTGCAACTGACAGAACATGGGCGCAACCTTTTGTCTTCAAGAAGGTATGCTGATCAAACAGTACTGTTTTCCTTATTTTTTTCTTTAATTTGTGAGTGGATTAACACCGTTAATGTTAACCTGTCCTCCCTCAAATTTGTACAGGAGAACTCTTGCAGTTGTTTCTGGTGCACTACTTGCTGGTGGAACTTTAGCATATGCCCAGTCAGCCCGGTGGAAAAAACATCAGCAAAAAAATTCTTGCAGTGATGGAAATTCACATACCAGGACCAAAGACAGAAACGGTCAAAACGGTATTGATGGTAAACTGGTTAAACCAAGGAAAAAGAAAAGTGGACTCAAGTCCTTGCATTTTCTGGCTGCTATATTACTTAAGAAGATTGGCCCAAATGGATCAAATTACCTTCTTGGCTTGATAATAACAGCGGTAAGTTATACAGTTTTCGTTGTTGTGCTCATCTCATTTATTTTTCATATTGATATCCATGCTCTGATGAATATCAAAACATGCATGCAATCTAGGTGCTATTCTCAAAATTTCCATTGCCGCACAGCATCATGTTTTGTAATATTTTACTGTGTTGCACTATTGAATTCTTATTAGTTATGGTTAGTTGTATCTTGAGTCATCATCACAGGCTTTCTGAACATGTATTTCCTGTTTTATTGCCAGCTACGCTGGACATTTCCTTACTGGTTATGTGTACAATGTGACTTTATATTTGCTCCTCTACCTACATGTAATCGCACGACTTTGTTATGCATACTCGTGTAGTTATTGTTCTAAAGCAGTAGGATGACGCATCCAATCTTTCTGCAGGTCTTGCGTACAGCAGTTGGCCACAGATTAGCAAAAGTACAAGGGTATTTGTTCAGATCTGCGTTCCTTCGGCGTGTTCCAACCTTCACTCGTCTGATTATTGAGAATCTTCTTCTATGTTTTCTCCAATCCACAATATATCAAACGTCAAAGTACTTGACAGGATCCTTAGGCTTGCGCTTCAAGAAAATTTTGACAGATCTTGTCCATGCTGATTATTTTGAGGTATGCGTATGTTTGATAATAAAGTTGGAATCTCCCAGCCGTCTGCACTCTTTATCTTTTATCTCAAATTGTCCTCTTTTGTCTTCCCCCGGAACAACGAAGTAATTCACTTTTCCCCTGAGTTACCTATATAGATGCAATGCTCTGGGAGAATTATGTGGCGTTCTCTTTGAGGGAACACCTCATTCTAGGATTGATTGAATCATCTCACCTTTCCTAACTTTTCTGCTAGCCTTATGTTTATGAGGTATATTATATTATACAATGGACCAACCCAGTGTGTTCACCCAACGAAACAAGTGAAGTAGATTCGATTCTAGGATTGGATGAACTATTTAATAGACTAACCAAAGACATGATAATGGTTGTTTTATCTTCATGTACTTTTCATTCTTTGCATTTGAATATCAAACCCTGTCCCCACCCCGCCCTCCCCTTGCAGGATTGCAGTGAATCTTTTATGTCCACCTGTATTGATTTTTTTTTTCCCACCTTATGTCCAGAACATGGTGTACTACAAGATCTCACATGTTGATCATCGGATCTCAAACCCAGAGCAAAGAATTGCAAGTGATATACCGAAGTTCTGCTCAGAACTAAGTGACCTTGTACAGGATGATCTGGTAGCAATTGCAGAAGGGTTAATATATGTCTGGCGCCTCTGCTCTTATGCAAGTCCGAAATATGTATTGTGGATTTTGGTAATTCTTCTATGGATGAACTGTTTCTCTTTATGAATTGCAAATGATGTAGGAATACATACTTCTACAAAATAAAGCTGCTCTAGTTTGCTTCCTTTTTCCTTAGACAACGTCTGTTACTTTTTTAAGAAAGTCCATTCCTTATTTAGTCATATTTTAATAAGTACTTGCTTTCAGGCATATGTTATAGGTGCTGGTGGTACAATTAGAAAATTTTCCCCTGCTTTTGGTAAGTTGAAGTCTATGGAACAACAGCTAGAGGGGGAATATCGCCAGGTCCATTCAAGGTTGAGAACCCATGCTGAGAGCGTGGCATTTTATGGTGGTGAAAACAGAGAAGCATCACATATTATGCAGCGGTTCAGGGCACTTGTTAAGCACTTGAATGTTGTTCTTCATGAAAACTGGTGGTTTGGCATGATTGCCAAGTACTCACTAATAAAGTAATCTGACCTGTATCCTGTCAAATCACAACTTTAAGTGGATCCAAAAAATTAGCTGTATGTGAAATATGTTGATTGTAGATTTGAGTAATTTGCCCTTAAGTATTCACTTCCTATTTCTGAGAACTGTATTGGTAATTCATTTCAACCAACCTAGGAGGAACTAGGTGGCTTTGTAAATAAGAAGTATATGCACCCAAATTTGAGTCAAAGAGGACTTAAACCTAGGTGGCGTGGATGCACACACAACCTCCCATCAACTGAGTTGTAAATTCATGTTTTAGATTCTCAAAGTATTTGGCAAATCAGCAATTTATGATATTGTATATGCAATTAATTGGACTCCAGCTCCATCATACTGTGATGAATTTATTGCCTTGCTATTATATATGAGCTTGAAATCCGATCGGTAGTGTTTAATGTTGATTAACTATTAACTATCTGCTTTTTCTTTTTTCTTTTTCCTTTTTGCAGTGGCTATGCTAATCGTGTTCATGAGTTACTGGATGTCTCACGTGAACTATCTGGTGTTCGTGATAGATTGATGACTCAAAATTCTTCTATTGGAAATTTTATCAGCGAGGCAAATTATATCGAGTTTTCAGGTGTTAAGGTAATAATATACTGCTAATTTTATTTTTTCTACTCTGTATACGGAGATTCTTAGAAATAATTTGTTACAGGTAGTGACACCCTCTGGGAATGTCTTGGTTGATGATTTGACTCTCCGATTGGAGTCAGGCTCTAATCTGTTGATCACTGGTAATCCTCTATTAAATATTTGCTCCCATTGATCTGGATCTATGTTAATTATCTCAATGCTTGCTTTGAAGGAAACGTAATTGATTATTGAGTATTAAAATGTTAAATGCAATAAGGAATGAGTCATGCAAGAATAGTTTGGTATTTCCTATTCATTAGAGATGTTATTTTCTTTCTTCAATACAAAAGTGTGCAGTTCTCCAGGCTAGCTGACTAGTCTTGAAATATGCTCTTTGGCCTGGAATTGCCTGATTTTTGCTACAGAAAATTTACAGTTTGCATCTATCTAATTCTTAATAAGAAAAATTTTCAGTCCTTAAAAAAAGAAAGTCCATCTGCTTGAACAGGGTGATGTTAATGTGTCAAGTCGCTGTTTCTTTCTCCATGTTTTATGGATATACCCAATGCTATTTTTATCTCCGTTACAGTACAGCCATGCAAGATCAATTTTGTGATGTACACTTTTTATTTCAGGCCCCAATGGTAGTGGAAAAAGCTCCCTTTTCCGTGTTCTTGGTGGTCTGTGGCCATTGGTATCTGGTCATATTGTCAAACCTGGTGTTGGTTCTAATCTCAACAAGGAAATATTTTATGTGCCCCAGAGACCATATACAGCTGTTGGAACACTTCGTGACCAGTTAATTTATCCGCTCACAGCAGACCAGGAAACTGAACCACTCAGTTATAGTGGCATGGTGGATCTTCTAAAGAATGTAATAACAAGCATGCCTATGAAGTTCATAAATTAACCTCTCAAGCATTACCATCATCCTTTTACTTCGTGTACTCTGCTTTTGCAAAGAAATGACAGTAGTACCTATGATGGAAACCCTTAATATTGCCTTTTGGTTGCAGGTTGATCTAGAATACTTGCTAGAACGCTATCCTCTTGATAAGGAAGTTAACTGGGGTGATGAATTGTCTCTTGGTGAGCAGCAAAGATTAGGAATGGCTAGACTGTTCTATCATAAGCCCAAGTTTGCTATCCTGGATGAATGCACTAGTGCCGTGACAATTGATATGGAAGAACGCTTCTGCAAAAGGGTTCGAGCAATGGGCACATCATGCATAACAATATCTCACCGTCCAGCATTAGTTGCATTCCATGAAATTGTTTTGTCCTTGGATGGTGAAGGAGGGTGGAATGTTCAGGACAACAGGTTACATTCATGAAGATACACTTGTTTTCTTTTTAACTTTTGGGCACTGGAAAGTAATGCTGAAGTTGATTTTATTATTGTAGAAATGGATCTTCCTTATCTCCTGAAGTAGAGTTTGATGTGTTGAAGCCATCAGAAACTGATCGCAGATCTGATGCACTTACTGTTCAAAGGGCTTTTATCACCAGCACAAAGGTACTTCATTTTCAGAATATGTTACTATTTTGGCTCATCTACTATCTTTAACTGGATTTTATTTCCCAGGGCAATGCATCATCAAAGCTCAATAAGAAGTCCTATTCAACACAGGTCATAGCATCTTCCCCCAGTATGGAGATAGAACATACAGTACAATTACCCATCGTCAGGCAATTGCAATGCTCTCCAAGACCTTTGCCTGTCAGAGTTGCTGCAATGTCTCAAATACTGGTACATAAGCTCTACTCTGTACTATGTGTGACTTCTTTCCACTTGAACTTGATTTAACATGTGATGATTTGAAGACACCAGAAGCTCAAATCTTGAATTGATATAAACATACCATATATCTGGAAAGTTATAAGCTCTTCAGTTCTAATATTGTTCCTAATTATTTGATTGCCAGGTTCCAAAGCTGTTTGACAAACAAGGAGGGAAGCTGCTTGCAGTGGCACTACTTGTATTTTCCCGCACTTGGATTTCAGATCGTATAGCTTCACTGAATGGTAGGCTGTTAGATGAATATCTTCGCTATCTATATGAACGAGAACTGATAGGGCTTGCATACTAATATATTTCATTTTGACAGGAACTAGTGTCAAGTATGTCTTGGAGCAGGACAAAGCTGCCTTCATTCGTTTGACTGGCATCAGTGTGCTGCAAAGTGCTGCAAATTCTATTGTGTCACCCTCACTAAGGTTATTGTGGTTCTACTCATTTGAAGTATTTTCTAGACACTAAATTTTGTTCTTCATGGAATCTTCACTATATGAATCCAGTTATTATTTTCCCAGACATACACATTAGCTTCTTGTGCACTAACTGTTTTACATAGTTGGTTTATGGTTTCAAATTGATTTCTTTGCAGAAATCTTACTTCAAGAATTGCCCTTGGATGGCGGATTCGCATGACCAACCATCTGCTCCAATATTATTTGAAAAGAAATGCTTTTTACAAGGTGAGTAATACTCACCAGGCCTTTATTGATATGTGTGGTTTCTTTCTTTTACCTATTGTTTTTTTTTGTGCGGCATGCATACCATCATCTATTCATCATGTATCAATTTGGATGCGCAAGCATTCGATACTGAGAATTTTGGCTTTGAATCTTTCAAATCATATTTGATTGTTCATGTGGGGGTGTATTGTACGTGTGCCTATATGTAGTACTGCACATCTTCAAATCAGTTGTTATCTTGTTCTTTTCCCATTCGTATATCTGGACTAATTGGATAAGTAAAGTTCTAGAATGTGACAATTTGACCCATCGACGATGCAAGTGGGTCGGTCTTGGTTGACCCAAACACCGACCCAGAAAACCCAACTATTTATTAATGTGTTTGCAAACACTTCCTGACATGCTTACTTCCAGAACATTGAAGTTTCCTGGCAGTTAATACTAAACTGAAAAATATATAGTGGGCCAATCCAATGGCATGGTACTAAGTTCTGTACATCAACCAGGTTGTTTTGTAACTGAGTTAACTGTAGATTTTGTATAGCTAAAGTTAATATTGGCCCTCAATTTGAAAATTTGGTAGATCTTGGGTTTCAGAATGGGCTTGTGTTTTGTGCTGATTGTAATATCTATGACTGCATGAGAACTGAGAAATTAAGTCTATTTTGCAGGTATTCAACATTTCGGGTATGAGTATGGATGCAGACCAAAGAATAACACATGATGTAGAGAAGTTGACCAATGATCTTGCTGGCTTGCTTACTGGAATGGTGAAGCCACTAGTTGACATCCTTTGGTAGGTCTCATGATCTCTGTGTTTTGGCCATGTGTTCCCTAATACTGAGGTTTTGTTTGTAACCCCAAATTGGAATTCACCAGGTTTACATGGAGAATGAAGCTTTTGTCTGGGCGAAGAGGAGTTGCAATACTATATGCTTACATGTTCCTAGGTCTTGGTTTTCTAAGAGCTGTGTCCCCTGACTTCGGTGACCTTGCAAGCCAAGAACAAGAACTTGAAGGCACATTCAGGTTAGTAATATATTTTTTAGCATTGGCAAAATTCACCTTTTTATCATTCGAAAAGCTTTAAAGTGTTGACCTTGTAACCTTTTTCAAGATTCATGCACTCAAGATTGCGGACACATGCTGAATCAATAGCTTTCTTTGGTGGTGGATCAAGGGAAAAAGCTGTAAGCTTCTTCATACTACATGAATGCTGCTCAAAATAGTACTTATCTATATTATGATGCTTCTGAACAGTGCGTTGTCTCGTGCTTTCTTTTAATCGGTCTTGATGTTAAATCAAAATCATAATTACCAAGTGTTGTATATGTAATTCAATCACAACTTTGTCTATAGATGAAATAGAAATGCTAAAACTTAGAATTTTATGAGCTCATGCACGATCTATTCTTAGTAAAAATTTATGAGTTCACATTCTGCTTTTTCGCAGATGATTGAAGCTAAATTCACAACATGGCTCAACCACTCAAAGGTTCTATTGAGGAAAAAATGGCTGTATGGTATTTTTGATGATTTTGTGACGAAACAACTACCTCACAATGTGACATGGGGACTGAGTTTGTTATATGCTTTGGAGCATAAGGGCGACCGAGCTTTGACTTCAACCCAAGGTTAATATTAATCCTGAAAGTTTTATTATTGAAAAAAATATTGAAAGTCCCGTTTTCTACATGGTGTTCCTTTTGCTGTAGGGTTTGAAGTATGCACTCATTTTCCTTTTCGAAATTGCAGGAGAGCTGGCACATGCCCTGCGTTTCTTGGCATCAGTGGTGTCACAAAGCTTCATAGCATTTGGTGATATTCTTGAATTACACAAGAAGTTCCTTGAACTTTCCGGTGGTATTAATAGAATATTTGAGCTTGAGGAGCTTCTTCAGGCAGCGCAAATCGGTAAGTGGCAATTCATACTAAAACTTAGTGCTAGTAGGTAGTGGTATGGTTGATTGATTGCCCGCTGAATATTTGTAGTTCACAAAATGATAAATTTGGACTCATATCTCTCTCTTTTTTGTGCTTGATTGATGTTGTTTACTTGCTTGCACCTGAATATGGTATTGTACTATTGTTGTTCATCTAGATCCTGCCGTGCCTTCTAATGCTATAAATGCTGCCTCCGAAGAAATCATCTCCTTCCGTAACGTGGACATTGTAACACCATCACAGAAGCTATTGGCTAGCCAATTGTCTTGTGATGTATCTCAAGGAAAAAGCCTTCTTGTGACTGGTATGTCATGTTGCAGCTTCTGTTTATCTAAATTTATTGCACTGTGACATTCCCTAATATCTATTATGGTTTTGTTACTTGAAGGTCCAAATGGTAGTGGAAAGAGTTCCATTTTTAGGGTGCTCCGAGGTTTGTGGCCCATTGCTTCTGGTAGACTTACCAAGCCATCTGAAGGAATTTTTAATGTTCCTCAACGTCCATATACTTGTCTTGGAACCTTGAGGGATCAGATCATATACCCTCTCTCACGGGAGGAGGCAGAGTTGAAGATGCTTTCACATGAAACAAGTGTGTGCCACCATCTCTGCCAGTATATTGCTATTTCGTGAAAAAAATGCATCATATTTAACCTTATATATTTATGTGTTGGTGATGTAGGTGACAAGTCCACCGCTTCTAAGATGTTGGATGATCACCTGAAGACAATTCTAGAGAATGTTCGCTTGGTGTATCTTCTAGAAAGAGAAGGCTGGGATGCTACTCCTAACTGGGAAGATATCCTATCCTTGGGAGAACAGCAGAGGCTGGGGATGGTCAGTGATTAAGACCTACGTTTTTAACCAGTACTATCGTGTTAACAAATTTCCAGCTGTTTAAATACCTGCTTTTTTTTTTCAGGCTCGTTTATTCTTTCACTGTCCTAAATATGGCATCCTGGACGAGTGTACCAAGTATGTCTCAATGTTTTTTCATATTTTCATTCCATTTGTTAACCAAGCACTGTGGTGTGTGGTACTTAAGCATACTCTTTGCAGTGCCACAAGTGTGGATGTCGAGGAGCATTTGTACAGGCTAGCGACCAACATGGGCATAACAGTCATCACCTCTTCACAAGTAGTATTCATCAAACTCTTTTATTTCTAGTTGGCACTGGCAGTGCCCCTCGCCGTTTATATCTTGTTTGGTACAAGTGAAGTGCATGTGACTGAAGCTCTCTCTTGTATATTTATTTGCAGAGGCCTGCTCTGATTCCATTCCATTCTTTGGAACTGAAACTCATCGATGGCGAAGGAAAGTGGGAGCTATGCGCCATCCACCAATAACCGATGCTGTGAGCTGACTTTGATCGTTAGTTACCTGTCAGTTGTACAAAAGTGGCTGTCGTCACTTGCTGCTTCATCGGTGGCTGTCTTTAGAAGCCAGGAGGCAATTGCAAGTAGAATGGTAATGAAGAAACTCTTCAACGGGATGCATGCAGAATGTGTGCCAGAGCCTTCCTTTTCGTTGAAGATTTTTTTTTGCCCAGAAATTTTGATATGGAACTGAAGAGATATACGTCAGTATTAGGAGGCAGGGAAAGGTTTTTGAGCACAGCGCAACCTATGTATGTGCATAGTACACATAGTCGTCGGGCTGATTGATTTTTATACGAAGAAATACAGAATAAGTGAATGGTGCCGTGTAGAAATCATTATTTGTATTTTTAAAAAAATGGAATGGGCACGAAGTGTGTGCCCTTTGTAAATGGCAACCGATCGAAAATGAATTCATCTCTTTAAGCATTGATTGATTGATGCATTCGTTGCCCTGCCTGATGCAGCTTGATCGATCTGTTGGTTGGTTATTATTACACAAAAAAAGAAAGAGAAGAAAAGGAAAAAAGGAAGCAGTGTGTTAGCTAGCTCTGCTGCTGGGAGAGGAGGACGAGCAGGCCTGTGGCCCGACGAGGATCTCGCTGGAGCAGCTGACGAGGCCGAACCAGACGACGGTCGTGACGTCGACGCCGCCGAGCGGCGGGATGAGCTTGCGGGTGACGGCGAGCAAGGGCTCCGTGGGCGCGTACGCCACCACGTAGGGGAACTCCGTCACGGGGAGCCTCGGGTACCACGACATGACGATCCGGAGGATGAAGAGGAACCCCAGCGCCGACAGCGCCGGCCCCGCCACGCCCGCCACCGTCTTCGCCGTCGCCGGGTCCAGCTCGCCCACCACCGCCGCCGCGCGGAAGAGCACCATCATCTTATCATCCGAAGCCGAAGCCCAAGCATGGCCTGGTAGCGCTAGTGTGCTGCTCGTCTCCACCGCCGCCGCGGCGGCGGCGGCCAACAGGACGCCGCGTGCTCCTCCCGTCATTACCTTGCCTGCGGATACTCCTTGCCGGACCTCGCCCGCATCATTGCCTCTCTCTGATAAGCGAGTAGTGCTGAGTTCCTGGAATTGACCATCATGAATGAGGGAGTTGAGCTTCAAGAATTAGCTGAATGAGGTGGTTACCGACCTTGCCGGTGGTGGCGGCAGCGACGACTAGGCACCTTCTGCCGGATCCTCCTCCTCTCGCGGAGAAGAAGATGGTCCTGAGCATTGGAGGAGGATTGGGAGCCACAAGCAAGGAAGCCTCCATTAGAGAAAGAGAGAGATGCAGAGTGAGAGTGGCAAGGCTTGGCCTGCCCTGCTGCCTTGTGTTTCTTTGGTTTTGGATAAGGAAGGAGACCAAGGCACACAAGCAAGCAAAGCAATAGATACTAGGGCCTTTTTGTGCTGGGCCCCCACAATATAAGGCGAAGGCCCTGTAGAACAACAGAAAACCCGGAGCAGAAAGGAAGGAAACCCTGCGGCCCAACAAATCAAACAAGCCAACTGCTTCCCTTCCCTTCCGCTCCCGTCTGGGACTTGTTGTTGTTTGGGTGAAAAGAAAAAAAAAAGAAACGCCTCCACGAAACTCCGCCGCCGCCGCCGCCTCCGATGCTCTCCGGGATGCTGCCGCGGCTGCGCTCCTCCACGCGCCTCCTCCGCAAGGTAAGCCGCCCTCCGCGGCTCCTCTTCCCCTCCACCAGCCAACGACTCACACTTTTCCGCTCCCCTCCCATCGCTGCAGCTGTGCGGGTTGGAGGCCGCCGCGGCGGCGGTGGCGCGACGGCTCTCCGCCGCAGACGCATCAGCCTCGTCTTCCTTCGCGCTCGACAACTCACTCCTGCGCCCGCTCCCCGGCCTGGACCTCCCGCCGCCCCTCCCGGACAATATGGGCCGCAGCCCCACCCGGGTCACCACGCTCCCCAACGGCATCCGCATCGCCACCGAGGACGTCCCGGTAATGCACGCACAGCCGCCGTGCCGCCCAATTTTTTTTTTCCACTTGGGGTTGATGGTTCCTGAAGCTTTGTTTTGTGGGGTTCGTCTCCGGCAGGGCCCTTCTGCGTGCATCGGTTTCTTCGTCAACTCCGGCTCGATTTACGAGTCCCGAGACACCACCGGCGTGTCGCACATCCTCGAGAAGATGGCCTTCAAGGACACCGAGTACCGGAGCCACCGCGATCTCGTCAATGAGCTTGAGCTTGCCGGAGGCAACGTCGGCGCCTCTGCCGCCAGGGAGCAGATGGTCTACAGCTACGACACGCTCAAGAGCTACATGCCGGAGGCTGTCGAGATACTTATCGACTGCATGCGCAACCCTCTCTTCCTCCCCGAAGAAGTCGAACGGCAGGTAATAACATGCTGGGCTCCTCGATGGATGGTGGGTGGCATACTTTGATTGTTTGGTCACAGACTCAGAGCTCTTTTGTTGTTTTATAGTTGGCCCTTGCTCGAGAAGAAGTCCAGGACCTGCAGAAGAACCCTGAGAAGTTTCTTCACGAACAGCTTAACCTTGTTGGATTTTCAGGTGCTCTTGCAAATCCCCTAATAGCTCCTGAGGATGCTCTTTCGAGAATCAATGACAAGATTATTCAGAAGTTTTATCATGTAAAGTCCCCTGTTTGCCCCCCTCTTGTTACGTTTGATTTGTATTCATCATAAGGAACCACTTAGTGCTCATAGGTACATAGTTTTAACTTTTAAGTTCCACAATAGTACTAGACCAAAGTGGTCAGCACTAAACGCCTGCATACCATCTTTCAGTAATGGTACTTGTTTGGGTTCATAACCTCATCCAACTCAGTTCATGTATGCTGCTTTATTTAGTTCTTGAAGTTGGCAGCGTAATTTTGATGCTGAAATGCTAATCTAGTTCTAACTACAACAACAACAACATAGCCTTTTGTCCCAAGCTAGTTGGGGTAGGCTAGAGGTGAAACCCAAAAGGTCAAAAAAAAAACAGAAAAAGAGTTAGAGGAAAGCAGAAAAGAAAGCAAAGATCACGGATCAGGCACATTAATTGCTAGTCTCCAAGCGCTCCTATCCATAGCTAAATCCTTAGAGATATTCCACTCTTTAAGGTCTCTAATAACCGACTCGTCCCAAGTTAGTTTGGGTCGCCCTCTACCTCTCTTAACATTATTGGCCCGCTGTAGAACCCCACTACGCACCGGCGCCTCAGGAGGCCTCCGTTGGACATGTCCGAACCATCTCAACCGATGCTGCGTCAATTTCTCCTCAATTGGTGCCACTCCGACTCTATCTCGAATATCATCCAAACCGTGCCGCAGAAATTCAGAATTCAGGCACGATTATTCAAACGAAATTCAGAGGTTTCGCATGAATTTTCCACATGGGTGGGTGGATGGATACCGTAGAGCGAGGCCCAGGCGCGGTAGTGCGGCATGACGCGCGGGACGATGTCGTGGCAGCTCCGGTCGAGCGCGACGCCGATCGTGGCCGCGCGCATCGCCCTGACCTCGTCGGCGTTGCAGACGATGGGCCGGTACGGAGGCCCGCGGACGCCCTGCCGGGCGAACTCCCGCGCGGCGGCGTACGGCGCCCACAGCAGGCGCGCCGCCGCCACCCACAGCCACGTGAACGCCACCGCGGCGAGGGCGGCGGCGACCAGCCCGACGACACCTCCGCCGCCCATGTCCACCATCAGATCAGAGCCGCCCGGCGAAGCAAGCTGCTACGATCAGGTCGAAGGACGAAGCTGCCGGCTCGGCCGCGATGTCAATGTCTCAGTTCCCAACGTAGAATACCGCGATCAGGTCGTTGGAGCTTTAACTTGTGGCGCGGCCGGCGACGTCGCCGGCGGCCGATTGCGACCTGGGCCTACCTCCACTGCACTGCGTCGTCCTGGCAGTCGTCCGTGCCTCGCCACGAAATTGGCGACGTTCATCGCCGACTTTGAGCTTGACTCGCCGTTCCATGCGACCGGTAGCGTCATCCAACACGGCGGCGCTCCAGCTCCAGCTCCAGCGGCTGGAGGTACCGCATATGCCAGCTCTTTCCTCCTCGATGCATCAAATCTAGTGGAGATCTCAGTGTGATCCCTGAGGTTTTTGGCCAACACATGTGTCAAAGTGCACGGGGACAACTATTAAACTGAAACAACCCAGCCACAGCAGCCAGGCACCACCTATTCCCCCCTATTTTGTCAGACAGACATTTTTGTTGCTATCTTCTTCATGAATTAGCCCCTCTATTTCTCTGTCTAAGGAAATAAAACTACTGATGGTTCGACTCAATATAGTGTGTTTATGCATGAAACTTCTACCCAAACCAAGTTATTTCCTCTATTTTTGGACTCCTAGCTAGGTACATATTCAGTCTTTGGCCAAGAATGCAAATACAGCTAAACCTTTGTTGTTTCTTTCCTTCATGCTATTCTTTGTTAGCTGCTGCCTTGGTGTTCGACGTTGAGCTTATTAGGCGGTGCTGATCTGATTGTTAAATGCATTTGATGCTTTTCTAATTTGAGTCAGCTTCTTATGAATGTTTCGTGGTCCTACTGGGTACGTTGGTACCATCATGTTAATGAATATAGTCATTTCTTAGGGTCTCCAAAGCCCCTTTTTTCCCCTTCGTGATCAGTCTTGGTGTTGTGCACTGCAATAGTGCAATCCTCCAGTTGCAAACATTGAATTGTTCAAGTGCCTTCAGGAGGAATAGGTATTGTCTCCTTTTTCTTCTATGTAGTTCCTATATTATAGATCTACATGCACAATCATTTTAAACCTATCAAACACCTGCAGGATATGTAACCAACCTCCAAATTTTTGTTGTGGGGATTGAGTTCTTTCCTTCTTTCTATTCTGTGTACCTGTGCCATTTTCAATGAACTAGCAAAGGCACATGTGCGCACGCACATGTATAAAATAAATCACACATAACATATAAAATACACATATTTAAAATATACAAAAATTGTGACATTTTGTTTTTAGGAAGTTTGAAATCAATAAAATGTGTGTCAATAAATGAGCAATAATAGATCTTTTAATTTCCGTGCTTGCAACAGTAATTGATTACCACAGTTGATTCAGAATCAATTTATTACCTTCATGTCCATTCGTCCACTACCATATTTTAGTTCTTCAGCTGACTCTGTATTTTACTGAAGATAGCTTCATTTTTCTTCATGCTTGCAACAATAATGGCCTACGCACAACA
>OAMR01000515.1:669644-688273 GCA_900205405.1 Echinochloa crus-galli
TGCCTGTAAATTGTATGTTATATGCAATAGTACTTTTCGCCAAATAAATCCCATCAGCGCTCCATTCCATTTGATGCAATCCTCCTTATGCCACAAGTGTGGATGTCGAGGAGCATTTGTACAGGCTAGCGACCAACATGGGCATAACAGTCATCACCTCTTCACAAGTAAGTAGTATTCATCGAGCTCTTTTAAGTTGGCACTGGCAGTGCCCCTCGCCGTTTATATCTTGTTTGGTACAAGTGAAGTGCATGTGACTGAAGCTCTCTCTTGTATATTTATTTGCAGAGACCTGCTCTGATTCCATTCCATTCTTTGGAACTGAAACTCATCGATGGCGAAGGAAAGTGGGAGCTATGCGCCATCCACCAATAACCGATGCTGTGAGCTGACTTTGATCGTTAGTTACCTGTCAGTTGTACAAATAGCGGTTGTCGTCACTGCTTGCTGCTTCATTGGTGGCTGTCTTTAGAAGCCAGGAGGCAATTGCAAGTAGAATGGTCATGAAGAAACTCTTCAACGGGATGCATGCAGAACGTGTGCGAGAGCCTTCCTTTTCGTTGAAGATTGTTTTTTTCCAGAAATTTTGATATGGAACTGAAGAAATACACATACTTCAAACATTGAGCATGGTATGTATAACCTCAACTGAGTTACTAAACAGTGAATCAATAATTATTTGGTAATAAATACTAGATATCAAGATATTACTATTCTCTTTATGTATAGTTGTATGTCATATATGACGAGACTCTAATATCCAGTTATATCTTGTATCTGATTAGAATACATAAAATATGTCCAGGCCCACCAAATTAAACGATGGTACTAACCTTCTTTATATGTCTTCCATTAATAAAAGGGGTTGTTCCTAACTCTTAAAGCCAAAATGGAAGATCCCTTCAACATTTCCACAATAAACAAGATGGTATAGTAAATGTAGTGTTACATTACGAAGCATAATTCGATCGCCTTGCCTCCTAACATCAACAACTCCATTCTTAAGGCTCTTATCGATCAAGATGCCTACACCATTCCTTCCCGAAGTTGCCCCCGTATACCAAAGCTTGGAGCCAGTACCCTCTACTTCCCTCGCCTTCTGGCCCTTCCATTTAGTCTCCTGAACGCATAGAATTTCAAATCTAATCTAGTTCTAACTAATATCACATAATGTGGATAAGAGAATGCTGCAGCAGTTTGATGTTAACGTGCTTTTGTCTTATCATACATTCATACCCTAGTCAGAAAAACTTACTATGCATATAGTTGATTCATATGTTTTTAGTCTGTTTTATTTCTACGAATTGATGAAGAGATTCTATACAAAAAGTGAGAAAAATGCCACGTATGTCACAGGAAAACTATACTGCTGATCGCGTGGTTCTAGCAGCATCTGGTGTTGATCATGAAGAGTTGCTAGAGAATGTTGATTTTTTGTTGAGTGATTGGCACAAGGGCCCCCCTGTGGAAAAACCAGAGTCTACATATGTCGGTGGTGATTCCAGACACAGAGCAGATTCTGATGTAATATGATCTTTCTGTTCCAGAATATATACCTCTTTTCGTTTTGATTTTCCTTTTCTTCTACTTTGATGTACTACTAGCTTTGCTCATCTTGCTGTCTTATGCAGATGACGCATGTTGCATTAGCTTTTGAAGTGCCAGGGGGCTGGCTTCAAGAAAGAGATGCTACAATTATGACTGTCATACAGGTGCAGCTAATACTTCTGAATTTTCTAGTAATTAGCTGGGTTACATTGGTTGCTCGTTCCTTCTAATTGTTAATCCATGAATGTTCATTCACAACAACGATATGCGGCAGACTTTAATGGGTGGTGGTGGTTCATTCTCCTCTGGTGGTCCTGGGAAAGGGATGCATTCACGGCTCTGTAAGTCTTCAACTCTTGATGATTGTTTCAATTCTTCCAGTTGGATTTCTATACCTTAAACCGTAGTTATACTGTGGTAATTGTGGTAACTGTTTTTGCACTTTGAAATCGTAACAAATGCTGCATTATCTCTCTCCTTTTTTATGGTTTTAGTTATTTCAGGCTTTGAGGTTTTTTTTCGTGGATGAAATATTTTTGACAAAGGTATCCATTTGTTGTTTCTGTGCAGATCTACGGGTCCTAAATAAATATTACGATGTCCAATCTTTTTCAGCATTTAGTAATGTATATGACAATACTGGACTCTTTGGCATCTACTTGACCACGGTGAGCTAATCTTTTCGGCATGTTTCTGTGCTTTGTATATTTATTTCAGCACACTTGTTTCAGTTTTCAACTAAAGTTAGCAAATTTGATGTTTTCTGTTTGATTGTGTTCTATGATTATGATTTCTGAGTTTTGGATTAAGGCCTTCCCTATTTATCCTGGTTCCATCAGTACAAATTTTCCAGTGGACAGTAGCTCGTGACTGGATGTTCCTTTCAAAGTCTGAGCATCAATTCTAGCAAAATTAGCACTAGAGATAGGTCTCTTGTCTTGAAGCAGTTAACTCTAGCATGAGGCTAAAACTATGCTTTTATCTTTAAAAATTGAACATGGATTCTGATATATCATTTGTCTATTTAATTGGCTCAGCCACCAGATTTTGTTGCAAAGGCTGTTGATGTCGCAATAAGTGAATTGATTGCAGTTGCAACACCTGGAGAAGGTATGAATCGTGCCCTACTTAGTGGAAAAAGTTGACTATTCAACTGCCTATTGTGAAGCATGTGGTTTGCGTGTACTCAGTGACGGAGGTTGAACTGCAACGAGCAAAGAACTCAACGATTTCATCTGTATTAATGAATCTTGAATCCAGGGTAATCTTGAATGCCTAGTCTATTTCCCCTTTACCGTGTTGATTCTACTTAAATAAGATTTGATTTCCTCTGGACTTCACTACAGGTAATTGTTGCAGAAGATATTGGACGGCAGCTGTTGACTTATGGTTGCAGGTAAGTTTGTGTGCTAGTTACTTGGTGTTATCTTTACTGGTTTAGTGAACTATTGATCCTTTTTGCTCTGTTTTGGTATACCAGGAAGCCTATTGATTACTTCCTTCAATGTATGGAAGAAATTACTCTAGAGGATATCACAACATTTGCCAGGAAGATGTTATCTTCGCAACCCACAATGGCTAGCTGGGGAGATGGTAAGCTCCTTATTGCTTTCCTTGGTTTGAAATATAAATGCTATGACTGATCTGCTTGCATTAACCATCTTGCAGTTGACAAAGTTCCTCCATACGATTTTGTTTGCAAGCGGTTCCAGTAGCACCCCTACACAATGATCTCTGGTGGACTTGAAGAATCCTTTTGAGTTTTTGTCTTGACACTGTGCTGGGCCCTGACTCAGAAACTGCTTTCTTTCAGAAGCGCAAATCATTTTAGCGGTTACGTTCAATTGTAATTGTTCAAACAGCACACGCAGATGAAATGAGCAAGGCTGACAGAAATGGAAATTTTGTAGAGTTCGTTTACAAGAAATTACCCCATTACCCATGGTTCACTTGTGGTCTGTTGCCATGCTGTGCGTTTTCTTATTATAATACAGCTGCGTCCCTAGTTACCCCTCCTGGTTACCACGAGAAATTGGATTGTTAACGGTTAAAACATCAAACCTCTGCATGATCGAGGACATCTAGTTACTGGATTTCTTGAATATAAATGGTTTTAGACCAATCTTCAACAAACTAAAGGGTTCGATTGATGGACACAGACAAAGAAAAGCTTCGGCAAAATAGCCAAATTGATCCTTGAACTTTGCACAAAGGGTCAAGTTAGTCCTTGAACTTTCAAAAAGGTCAATCTAGTCCCTCAACTATTGTTTTCGGGTCAAACACATCCCTATGCTGATGTGGCGCTACAAGGTGGCATGAGCTGAAGATGAAATGTCTTTATTGCCCTTAGTTCTTGCATAATGATAGAAGGGATCCACATGTTAGGATTTTTATTTCTTTTTTTCTTTTATTTACTCCTCGCATTGGATCGCATGTCCACGCAACGCCCGCCACGCCGACTTCCTGTTGTAGCTCTTGGGAATAAAAAAATAAAAATATAAATCCTAACGTGTGGCTTACCTATAATTATGCAAGAGTTAAGGGCAAAAGGGACATTTCACCTTCAGCACATGCCACTCTGCAGTGCCACATCATCTCAGGGACATGTTTGACCCTAATAACAAGAGTTGAGGGACTATATTGGTCTTTTTCAAAGTTCAGGGACTAACTTGATCTTTTGCACAAAGTTCGGGGATGAACTTGCCTATTTTGCCAAAAGCTTCAATTAATGGAAAAGAAAGCATGCTTTTTGATTTCACATGAAATTGAGATCCAACAACTTCTAAACCGCATAATTTGGCAGTCAAATGTTACACATTCAGAGAAGTGCGGGTGACCCACAGCTCTACTGAAAAAGAAACCGGATGATAGTCACCAGATAAATCTACTTGCAATGTGATGCTACAAAAGAAATACAATAAACGCTACTGGTCAGACATAAAACTTATTACTAGGCACTAAACGTCCCATCCTGACAGACCAAGTCCACCTGCGCCCACCTCTGCAACAGAGGATATCATCTTAAGCTCTGAGGAATCGGTGATGGTGACGGCGCCTTTTGACTTCTTTCTCTTCTTTGTGTGATCAATTACCAGACCTCCAAACTTTCCGTCTGGAGCTGCTTCCTGCGTTGAACTGGCCTTTAGCTTAGGTTCTGAACGGGCCTGTTTGGAAAACACTAAATCAGCAAATGAGATTTCGGTATTGTCGATTCCTTCAGCATCTATATCATCTTCGTCGACAAATTTCTTCCTCTTGGCTTCCTTCTTGTCTTTTCTACCGGTAACATCAGCATCATCCTTCCTCTTTGATTTGCTGTCATTTGCATGTCCTTCTGCTTCAGACTTCCTTTTTGCTTCCTTCCTGTCCTTTTTCCTTTCCTTACCATCCAGCACTTCAGATTTGCCGGCAGAAGTGTTGTCACCTAGGGAAATAGTCTTGACCTCAGGCTCATCAGGGCCCTTCAACTGTTGTTTCGACTGCTTTCTTTTATCCTTCCTTTTTGTATCAGTCTCAACTGGATCATCTTTGCTTTGAAGATTCTCTTTCCCATAGCTCTCATCACTTTTGGAGCCCGCCTCTAGGGGCTTTGCATTCAAGATGCGCAAGGTTGGCACAAATTTCTTAACCTGAGAGAGCATTGGAGTTACTCCAGAGTCATTACAACACTTAAGAAAGCAAGTTTGTCTGGGAATATCACCTTTTTGACAAGACTGTCTTTCTCGGAAATAGGATTTCCCTGCAAGTTAAGGTTCCTCAGGTAGCGCAATTCAGAAAGTACCTGGCAACCAAACAAGTTATTCTAAAAGTCTAGATAAATCATGATAGATTAGGTAGATAAAATTAATCAGGGGCAAACCTTCAGATCTGAACTCCTCTCAATTAAGTTATTCCCTAAATCAAGGTTCAGGATCTTCACATTTTTTGCCAAATCCGAAGGGATTGTCTGTAAGTTGAAGTTCAAACAATATGTCAGTAATCAAGTGCGAATGTACGCTAGCAACTGCAATCCAAGTGCTAAAAAGACCACCAAATGAAATCATACAGCGATCTTGTTGTGAGAAAGCCTGAGTTCCTTCAATTCCACGCAAGCAGTAAGAGAAGATCCAATATCTTCTATTTGGCAGTGAGACAAGGATAGCTATGGAAAGAAGTAAAAGACAAAAATTAGTCACTCTATTTGGCAGCTTCTATTAAAATGCTCCATACAAAAGCAACATGGCATTTTTCTATATTCACTAAGGATAAAGAAATGAACAATACCTTTTTCATGGACTTAGCCTTGAACAAAGCATTCCCAATGGTAAAAACAGGATTCTTCGAGAGAACTGCAGCAGAGTAAATGTTGACAAATTACAGCTAAGTGAAAGGAGGCATTGCTATTTATTGACTCATAGCTTCTAAATGAAGACACACTGTTTATTGGATGACTGATGTAAATATAGACCCAGAAGCAAAATGATTGTCATATGCAAAGAATATTATTTACCATGCAGATTTATATAGTTGTAACAACAAGGTTGCATACAGACTCACATATCAAGCTTATTGTTCTAATAAAGCAATTAAAAATTTGATGTCTTAATATTATGAGAACCAACCATGGTCTGATTCATATTAAGAAGGGATATAAGTATGTGGTGCAAGGTTAAGGTAATCCAGTTCAAGACCGTGCTAGTATTTTGATTACATACCAAGTGTATTCAACTGTTGCAGCCGATCAAGCTTGCAGATGGAAGAAATATTGTTATCTGCATCAGAAATTGCAAAGATTCTTATATGACATCAAGCACACTACCAACAGGCAAAATAGGATTGACTAGAAGTCCCTAGGATCCATCCATTGCATTACCATTAAGAATCAATGCTCCCAGGCTTGTCAAGGATGCAACCTCATCCATTTTTGTAAGTTTGTTCTTGCCAGCATTCAGCACCTGCACAACCAGAGGGAAGAATGGTTGTCAGGTATAACAAGTCAAGTTATGTGGTAAGGTTCATTCAGTCCTGAACTAGGCCACGCAGGAACGCCGGGCAGAAAGGCAACTCACTTGCAGCTTTGAGAGTCCCTCAACACCTTTTAAGCTCACAAGCTTGTTTTCGATAACCGAAAGCCACTTCAAATTGGCACAGGAGGATAAACCCTTCAGAACATAAAAGCAAGGATTTGAAGTGAAAAGTTGAAACACAAAAAAGACAAGCTCGGGTTCAAACAGTAACATTGTACCAACCACTATGGCTGTTTGGTATGGAAGGATTGGTCTCGGAATTTTTAGTAAAAATCCTAGGAATTTGGATCCTAAAATTACCTTTCCAAGCAAAACCTATATGTTCCCATGGGCTAAAATTGCCAGTCAGGAGCCATTAAAATAATAGCATAACTGATCATTTGAGCATGTCCTCAGCTTATATTACCGTAGCCTGTAGGTTGGTATTGCAATATGGATGCAGAGAAAATGTGGTGAAGAAATAACAAGAGTACATTTATATCAGCCAAAGTGAAATTTCAGCAAGAGCCCACATCAAGCAAACATATTTAACTTGTGTGCTACTCATTAACATAGGATTACTGTGCACAAGCAGCATTGCCAAATACCACTGCATATTTGTCCAATTACACTGTAGCTGCAAGAGCCGGTACCTCGAGGGTGACGAGGCAGTTGTAGCCGAGGTCGAGGCGCTCCAGCCTGTTGAAGCTGCTCAGGCACGATACCTGCACACCCAGCACGCAGCACAAAGGATCATGAGCAGCACGCAATCCCCCCGGGGGAGGGGCAGTACAGACATGTACAGGTGAGAGGGAGAGGAACTCCACTTACGTCGGAGAGCGCGCGGTGGGAGAGGTTGAGGGCCGTAGCGGCGCTCCCGTCCGAGCCCGCCTCGCGCGCCGCCTGCTCTACGGTTAACCTCGTCATGTCCTCCTCCTCCTCCGCCGCCGCCGCCGGAGGGTGAAGTGATCGATTGGGTTGCGGCGGCGTTGCTCTGCTCTGCTACCCTAACTAACGGCGCCCAAAGCCCAAAACCAAAAGAGAAAAAAAAATGGACGGACCCTTGCAGGTGGGCCTTCAACCCTCTTTTTTTTCTAGGGCTGTGGGCCTTCAACCTTAAGTGGGGGGCCCGCTTGCCAGTCTCGATACCCAACACCACCACGCGTTGGCAACGAAACGGAACGGGACGGAAACGGAAGGGAGAGCACGAGTCAGTCAGAGGCAGAGCGGACGAGACGACGAGACGAAGCATCAAGCAGAAGCAGCAGGTGAGGGAAGGAAAGGGCGGCAAACATGGCGATGACCGTCGAAGGTATGCGACTAAATTCCAACCAGCTATGCGACTTCGGGATTCGATCCGTGTATGGAATCGGGGGGATTGGGTTGTTAGGGTTCGGTTCCATGGGTGGGTGCTGTGGTTTTCTGTGGATTAGGGCTTGGGAGATCCCAATTATATGACGGATGGTGTGTGTGTGTTACGGTATGGATCGTGAGGTAGTACGTGAGGTGTGTACCTCTTGTTAGTCCAGGCTCTCTGCAGCGCCAGCCCTGGATTGGGGTACTGCCATCGAGGTTCATCTGTAAGCGGTCAATTTGAGCCACGGGAAATTGCCCAGATTAGTCTTTAGACATACCGGTGATTTGCTTGCATAAGGCTGTTTTGGTCAATCGAGGTTCCTTGACAATCTGGAGCTAAATTAGATCGGCCGGCCAAGTATTGATCTTGTGTGTTGCCACTGGCAGTCAGTTATTTGGGAGTAAGATTTGTGAAATCCAATGCTTCAAATGTAGCTGTTCTATAGCGTTTTCATCTTTGCCTGGTCTTCTGTATTTTAATGCTTCCGAATCATCATAGACTCTAGTGCTCTGTTTAGCTTATTTATATCAGATTGCCACCTAGTCAGCTACCTGTCTTCTTCTTCACATAGCTTCAAGACTTTGTGTTCAGTGACTAACTCTACGTGCTATTTGTCTAATTGTCCTCCATATTTTTGTGCTGGATGATGCTGTTCACTTACTCGTGGTGTTTCTCTTGGCAGTGTGAGTTTATTGTCCTGAATCTTTCCTATCCTTTGTTTTGTATAATTAGACAAAGTTTTATGTATTAAATTCCTTCTGTTACAGGCTCGCTGGACTTGCGTTTATGTTCTCCACGAGCATTCTGCTGCAGATACTGGTAAGTTCTGCCCACTTGTTTAAGGCTCCTCTTAGCTTCTTCCAGGAACTAACTAAGATTTCTGAGAGCTTTTCATGATGGCAATGAACTTATTATGGTATACATTAGTAGCTTTGACAAGTGAGAATGTATCACTTTGATCTCACATTTTGTTCCTTCAATTTACATCCACTAGTTTGTCCTGTGATATGCCACATAAGCATGATACACATAAAAAGGGAAGCATGGAGAACTGTTTGCCACCTGCAAAGTTTATAGTAGAGCTTCATATGTGAGTAAGAGTCATAACTCATACATGCTGGACAAAGTGCTTTGCAGTCAGTGCATACAAAGATCGTGTAGACACCAGAAACCATCTATTTATATCCTAGCTGTAGTATTTTCTTGGAAAAGGCAGCATCAGTTTGTCATGCTATTGTTTTTTGACTAAGTTGTGGCCTCTATAATGTTCAGTTTTGATTTTCAATGTTGCAGGCATGTGCTTTGTACAACAACTGGTGGCCCATGTTAGCAGGTGATTGTTAACCTCCTCATTCATGGGGAAGTCATCATAGTCTTTCTACTGACGTTGTTACATTCTTATACTTCTGCAGCTCTCATGTATGTCCTTGTACCGATGCCATGCCTGTTTTTTGGTGGTGGATCCACACACTTCTTGACTAGCAGAGAAGGTGGAGGGTAAGTTCTCATATTTAATGCCATTGGCTGTGTATGGAAAATTGTACCGCACAACATGTATGTGTACAACTAAACAGATGTACAGAAAAGGCTACTGAGAGGAAATTAATTAGGATACTCATACTTCTATTCATTATTCCTCTGTTATCATAATAATACTGAGCAGCAGGTGACGCTGATAATTTCAGGTGGATCAATGCTGCAAAATTCCTTACTGGTGCATCTGCCATGGGAAGCCTCGCCATTCCAGCTATTCTGAGGCATGCTGGCCTAATCGAGACTGGTGCCATGTTCATCGAGTTCACGTCCTTCTTCATCCTTGTATGCACAGTGCTGTGCTTCCATAGGGCTACCCTGGACGAAGATTGGTAATTGCCCATGCACGACCGACGACCTATGAAGAATAGCGATCCTGTTGCCGCTTCTCTCCATGCTAAGCAGAAAAAAAAAGTCCCTGTTTGTAGCTAACATGGATATGTACAAAGACGTATTTGAGTGTTGAACCCCTTGGCTGATGTTTTATATAGGCACTCTTAATATCTGTGGTCACATGGTGAAGGAACCATCGGTGTAAAACATGACCAAGAGGCAAGGCTAGAGAATGGACACCCTACTTCTATCGGCGTTAACATATTTATTCAACGAAGTCGGAACTTAATGCCGATATTTGTTTCATTCTGGACTGCCGAAATCTCTCTGTTTTTTTTTTGGAAAGCAAGCTTGTATTGAACTTCATCAATATTCAAACAATAGATAGTTCGCCTTTTTTTTCGAGGAAGATTTTACGTTTTTATGCATCTACGAAGTACCTTCTACTCCCGATGTTGAAGGGTTCCTTTTGAAATTATAAAAACTCGATCGTGTATAAGTCAAGGTAGATTAAGAAACAGGTGACCAAAATTTTACACAGCACGTAAGGTTGTAGGTTTAGTTGCAGCATTCAGGTTGTAATAATATAATTAAGTTGGCCTGAAATAATGCATCAATAACGACAGTTTGGCCGAGTGGTCTAAGGCGCCAGATTTAGGCTCTGGTCCGAAAGGGCGTGGGTTCAAATCCCACAGCTGTCATTTTTTTTTCGTTTTAGCAAAAAATTTTTATTTCTTCTTTTTAGCAAGTATATATATAATACGTATAATAAACAGCTCGTTTACTTTCTCTTTGTTTTTCTTTCCTTTTATTTATTATCTTTCTCCATGTCATGTCTGTCGCTTGGTGCCAAGATATTCCTATTGTCAGTTGTCACGGAGGACAGGCCAGTAATCCCCTTGCCGTCCTATCATGGTCTTCAACACCGAGATTGACATCAACAGCGACATTATTACCTCACCTCATTAACATTTCAGTTGAGGCCTTGTTTAGATCCCAAATTCCACTTCTAAGGCCGTGTTTAGTTCCTAAAAGTTGCCAAAAAAGCAACTTTCAAATACACTATGCAAAAAAAAAAGATTCTCCATCACATCAAAATGTCATAACATGCATGGAGTATCAAATGTAGATGAAATCAAAAACTAATTGCACAGTTTTGATGTACTCTGCGAGACGAACATTTTGAGCCTAATTAATCAATTTTTGGACAATTTTTTGTACATACAAACGAAAATGCTACAGTGACGCAATGATTACGAAGAGACATTCAACTCCCAAATTCAACCTCCCAATTCTCCATCTAAACACCACCTAAATTTACTATGCAAAAAAAAGATTCCCCGTCACATCAAAATGTCATAACATGTATGGAGTACTAAATGTAGATGAAATCAAAAACTAATTATACAGTTTTGTTGTGCTCTGTGAGACGAACATTTTGATCCTAATTAATCAATTTTTGGACAATTTTTCACAAATACAAACGAAATGCTACAGTGGTGCAATGATTACGAAGTGACATCATACTCCCAAATTCACCCTCCAATTCTAACATCTAAACAAGATTACGTGTAGAGGCACAGCGCAGCAAATATCAGTATTCGGTCCCAATCACTAGCGTAACCACAGGCTAGATTTTCAGTGGTTGAGACTCGAGACAGACAGAAATAATGCTAGCTGGCGGTCACACAGCTGGCTGGAGCATACAGCAAGCAAAGACACAGAAAAACTCCTGGTCTTCCGTTGATAAATGATTAGTCTGATGATCATCTTGTGAGCTGCAGCAGATGCAGATCGATAAACCATTACCAAGATCGAGGAGCAGATGTTTAGGTCGGCTCAACGCAGAGATTCCTCCAACGGGCCAACCATACTTCTCTCTTTTTCATTCTCACCATTTGACATGGTTCAGACTTTTCATTTTTAACCTTGATCCGCAGCAGATCCAGGTAACATTGAACATGTTTAGCACTGCTGTTTCCTCAACGCGTGATATTGCTACAATGTAAGGTTCTGGATGCAAAGTGGTCAGCCACAGCCCACAGCCCACTGCGGCACTGCCCACGGCACAGGCATTGGAAATAAATTAGTCTACTCCTATTCCTGTGAATATTCTGAGACCCTCCTCCAGTCCTCCTTGAACCAACCTGTTTGTTTAGTTTTTCGCCTACTGGTCACCTCGTCAAGTTGAAGAGTTAACAAAGCCATCATCGTCTCATCTAATCTAGCATCATCATCCCTCTCCGATCCCTCTCCTCCATGGCCCTCATACTCCGCCCATGGGCCTTTCTTCTCTTCCTTGTACTCGTCTCCTATGATGAATCTACTCTTCTTCGGAGCAGCAGGAATGGGGTCGCACATGCCACACAGAGGGTCTTCCTGTATCCGCAGTCTCCGAAGGTATCCTCTATTGTGAGCACCAAGTACAGGACTGCATACCACTTCCAGCCTCCCAAGAACTGGATCAACGGTATGAGCTCTTATTTTCACTCTACCTTTTATTTCTGAAAGAAAATCACTCTAGTTTTCACCTGCCGACTTTCTTGCAATCAACGAAGACCGAAACATGTTTTCTTTGCAATGAAAAACTGTCGACGCACAAAAGTCAACAAGTGCCTATTTTCTTCCGGTTTCGGGTCATTTTCTTGGTTCAAGAAAAACCCTGATTTGGTTTGAGGGAGCTTTCTTTTCTTTCTACTAGGAAAAAACAACATCTGGAGGAGTAAAATTAACCTAGCAAGTGGGGGACCTTAATTTTTGTGTGTTCATGATATGAGAGGGGAAAGGTAGGTAGGCAACTCAATACTTGTGCAGTCCTGTCTACGGGATTGGTGCTCACATTTATGGCACTGCAGTCAGATTTCCAATGATTCGTAATATAGTGATAGCCATATTTAAATGTTTGTCCAAATTGAAGCTGTTCATTGATGAAAATTTTACATTCAATTGCCACATTTTAATAGCAGCTTCTGAATTCCAGCATCTTTGCCCCTGCTTGTACTGTTATATATTATTGATATATGGTTGTCACAAATTTTTGACACCATCTTTCTTTTTTTCCCCCTTCAAAATTCTGATGGATCGGTGATGTTTCAAATCTGTGACGATTCAAAAGATCCAAATGGTATGTATCTCTCTTATACAAAATACTTGCATACAAAAATGTAGAATAAGCTGAAGCATTGCTCAGCTGTTGTCGCCTTCATTTCCAGGACCAATGTACTACAATGGTATCTATCATCAATTCTACCAGTACAATCCAAACGGTTCGCTCTGGGGTAACATAGTTTGGGGCCACTCCGTCTCAACAGATCTCATCAACTGGATCCGTCTTGAACCAGCAATAGAACGGACAACTCCAAGCGACATAAACGGTTGCTGGACTGGTTCAGCCACAATCCTGAAGGGTGATCGGCCTGCCATCATATACACTGGTGCTGACACAGAGAAGCGTCAAGTCCAAAACATTGTGTTTCCAAAGAACGTGTCTGATCCATACCTGAGGGAATGGATCAAACCAGACAACAACCCGCTGATCCAACCAGTCGGACAAGGATTGAACTCAAACCAGTTCAGAGATCCGACAACCGGTTGGATTGGACCAGATGGACTATGGAGAATAGCAGTTGGGGCTGAGCTGAACGGCTACAGTGCAGCACTTTTGTACAAGAGCGATGATTTTGTGCACTGGACTAGAGTTGATCACCCACTATACACTTCCAATGCCTCCACCATGTGGGAGTGCCCTGATTTTTTTGCAGTATTACCGGGCAAGAACAACGGACTGGACTTGTCAGCAGCTATCCCGAATGGCGCCAAGCATGTTCTCAAAATGAGCCTTGATAATTGTGACAAGTACATGATTGGTGTCTATGATCTGAAAACTGACACCTTTGTGCCAGATACCGTACTAGAGGACCGAAGACTCTGGTCAAGGATTGATTATGGCAATTATTATGCTTCAAAGTCATTCTTCGATTCGAAGAGGGGCAGGAGGATTATATGGGGTTGGACAAATGAGACAGATAGTTCGTCGGATGACGTCGCCAAAGGCTGGGCTGGAATCCATGTAAGCAAAACTTCTAACTGCATCAACTACTTTCTGTTGAATTAGTGATCCTTTGTTCATGCATATTTTTGTTGTGTAATCAGTTCCGTCATTTTTTTTTCATATTAGGCTATCCCCAGGACTATATGGTTAGATAGTAGCAGCAAGCAATTGCTGCAATGGCCAGTTGAAGAGATTGAGTTGCTTCGAAGAGAAGAAGTCAGCCACCAAGGCTTGGAGCTCAAACAGGGGGAACTGTTTGAGATTAAGGGAGTTGATACTTTACAGGCTAGTTTCTCCTACACACACTTGCTCACTTGACCTTTTCCAAGTTCCAAATAGCTCCCCTTTTACTTCAACTAAATTTCATAAGAGCATCTCCAAGAGTCTCTCTAAACCCCACTATCTAAATCATCATTTAGAGAGCCATTTGAATACGAATCGTTTTCTATATATTTTCGTTTTCCAACAGCTTTTCTATATCTTGTGTGCACTCTGAAAAGCTATTCTCTTTTCTATATTTGAAGAGCGAGAAATCCGGAATAGAGAGTGACTATGTTTACATAACCAAATAAAGAAGCTGTTGGAAGATACCTTTTTAATCAAAATCTCTAAAACTTGCAATTATGATAAATTTAGAGAGTCTCTTGGAGTTGCCTCTCTTGGAGTTGCTCTAATAACAGTTAAATCCACTTAGTTCTCGCAAAAAAAAGTTAAATCCACTTAGGTTTTGCCATTTCGGTTTGTTTTTCATAGAAGCTGTAGCTGATCCGGCACATGATTTTCTTGAAACAGGTAGATGTGGAGATAGATTTTGAGGTTACATCCATAGACAGTGCTGATCCTTTTGATCCTTCCTGGCTTTTGGACATTGAGAAGCATTGTCGGGAAGCCGATGCGTCGATTCATGGTGGTGTGGGGCCATTTGGACTTGTGGTTCTTGCGTCTGATAACATGGAAGAGCACACTTCTGTACACTTCAGAGTTTACAAATCACAGGAGAAGTACATGATTCTGATGTGTTCTGATCTGAGAAAGTGAGTTTCATCTTTCTTTTTTTTTTTGCTAAATTTCAGACATTTTGGTGTTTGTAAAAGTTCAGTTCCTTTATTGCATCAATTAAGCAGTAGAGTTTTCCGTTGTCTGTGCAGATCGTCCTTGAGACCTGAGCTGTACACACCAGCCTATGGAGGCTTCTTCGAATTTGACATGGAGAAGGAAAAGACAATATCTTTGAGAACTTTGGTGAGTTCGGGAGCTCTTCCACTGTTCTTCATGTAAGAAATGAAATGGATGAATTATAACATCAATGCCTCTGCACGCCCTGCAGGTTGATCACTCTGCGGTGGAGAGTTTTGGTGGTGGTGGCAGGGTCTGCATCATGGCCAGGGTTTACCCAGTGACGCTCATCAATGGCGACACTCGGATGTATGCGTTCAACAATGGAACTAGCAACGTTGAAGTGCCTCAGCTGAAGGCATGGAGCATGAGGAGAGCGCAAGTGAATGTGAAGAAGGGATAAGCAAGTTACTATACATGATTTAGCAATAACAAAGTTTTTTGACCACTGGAGGAATGCATGAGTTACTTCAAGGCATCATGCTTTCCTACTTGCAAGCTCATTCTTTAGCTCCCTGGAAAGAGGGGAACAAAACACAAAACACTAGATAACTGACCTCAGATCATGTAATCTGTTCACTAGAAAGAAAGGAAACAGAGATTATTGTTGAGTGCTGGTTAAAACAACGGACAAATCCATTGTTCAAGTCGAAATACTTTATCCATAATCTTTATTATGTTGAAGTACTGGCAAAGAACTTGTGTCGGATCTTCAGATCATCTAAAAAACAAAATTGTCAGTAGATGCACATCAAGCACTGGTGTCGATAGATGCATATCAAGCACTGGTGTCAATAGATGCATATAATAAGAAAAGCGACAAAAGGAAAATAATAAAAAGGATTTCTGTCTGATCATCACAAAAACAAAAACAGTAGATGCATATTAAGAACGAAAAAATAAACAAAATGCTACAGGGCCCATCCGGGTTCGAACCGGAGACCTCTTGATCTGCAGTAAAATGCTCTACCACTGAGCTATGGACCCTTTGACACTAATTTTTATTCATATTTTTATTTTGGGAGTAAATGCTCTTAACACTATGAACATATGCAAAGTCCTTGGGCAAATAAGGTGGTTTAATGTCACCCCCAAATCGGTTCTATCGCAAAAAGGCAATCCCTGCGGGTGTATAGTAACGATCATACAGAGCTCAAATAAATGCCATCACGATCTTTGCGATTTGTAAAATGGGAATCCACCGAACGAACAATGGAGTTATAAATTTGTCTTCTGCCGATATATCGATGATCCAAATAAAAAGTATCAGTAAATGCAAGAGCTAAATCTGCCTCAAGAATCGTCTCTCAATACACCAATGTCTGGCATACAGGCTAAACAGCAACGTAGCAAAGTCAGTGCAACTCATTTCGGGTTCCTGAGAACGATGATGACTGAATCCCCACGGAGGAACATCTTGCTTATGAACCTGTCTTTGTTCACCGGAAGAGCCTTCTTCTTGCCTTTACCAGTCTTTGGTATCTGTAACAGGAACAATAGATGTTAATTAACACATCAGTACAAGAGACTGCACCGATAAAACAGCTAGGGTAACGTGTCATATACCTCAGTCCACATCTCCCTAACATTCTCAAGAACCATGTTGCAATGCCGATCAAATGCCCTCACACGACCAAGTAACTTCTTGTTGTTCCGGCAGTTGATAAGAACCTAAGATGGTAAGAGAGGACATGATCAGAATAAAAAGCAGTTGAGCAATTCTATCTGCAAGTCAGCACTAATCGATTTAGCATAATAAAATGCTTGAACACGATACATCAGAGAGAGAAACCATAATATAGCTGCTGGGTAACAATGGTATAGCAGACTTGCTAGCCTGCTAAGAATGTCCAGAGTTTAAAATGCAAAGTTCAGATCTAGTGAATGAAAATGTCACGTGGCGCACTGAGACTTGCTAGCCTGGAAGCTGGCAGCATCTCAGTAGACTGAGTCAGTGCGAAGCTTATTTTGCAATTCATTGATCCATGACCACATTTTATGGCTAATCAACTTACACGCAACTTGGACCCAACAAGTTAGTCAGCTTACAGCAATATCAGTCATTACATTCCGAAAACGGATCAAGGCAAAAAAGAAAACACAGAAATCCAACTTCAGATAACGAGAATAAATGACAGATGATCCATGATGGAAATGTAGGAAGGTAGACAATGTAGGCTGAAGAACCTGAGACAGAGGCACTAGTGCAAATCATGAGGCAAAACTGACTGAAAAGACTACTGTGACATTTACATGGACAAAAGTAATGTGGAAATCACAGTTTATGGGGGGACAAGTTGTAGCAAATGATGTGAGAACCATAGCTAAGGAACATGTTGCAACTACAAACGTAGAGCTACCTACTATGTTTTTCTTGAACTGGAGTGTCAGGCTACACAGAGCTAAACTCATATAATGGCAGCTAATTAAAGGTTGAAACACAACAGCAATAATCATTGGTAAAATAGATACACTAAAGAGAGTACAGTTAATGCACAGTAATGATGAGTATGGTTAACACACCCTAATGATGATATAATTTTCAGGGAAGCTAACTGTAAAAGATATGGACAGTGCATTCTGTTGTTTGCACCTCAGTTACTGAACTTTTAGCTAACACGATTAGGACTCTGTGTGCTTGGGAGAGATAATCAGTGTAGATAGGCTGACAGTTGAAAGCGGAAAACATGTTATGAGGTAAACTGAGATCTCAATAGTTGAAGCAATCAACCAACCTGGGTATTATTCTTGACGCTCATCATCAGCACTGACAGAGGGCCGGTGCTGAATTCCTCCTCCTCCTTCTTTCCCTGTTTGAGCAAAGGCGATAGCCATATCATAGTTAATTCATAACCAAAAGACAGGACACCACAACAAAACTACGAAAACAAGAGCTGTCACTTGGGTACTTACATTGGCTTCCTCCTCCATCGGTGCCGCTCACCAAGTAGAGCCGACAAACTTCACATGGAAAAAAGAATGATTAGTAGCTTAAATAAAAGCTTCTAGGGAGCAATCAACACAATCTAATGGTTTGATGTTTATTGGAGTTGGCTGCAATTCGCAGAGAGTGCTTAATGTAGAGCATGCGGATTCAAGTGGACCCCCGAAAAATGCAGAAGATAAACAAAGAACAGTCCGCGAACCCTAAAGAGGGCGGATTGGAGGGGCACACAGAAACATTTGGATTTTGAGGTCTCAGCTCACGGGCAAAGCAAAAACAAGCATCCTTGGAGGCAAAGGCAACTAGGGCAGCAAAACAAAGTCCTGATGGATCCGTACTTGACGGAAAAGAGGAGCGGCGGGGGTGGATTACCTGGGCGAGAAGGCGGCGGCGAGAAGAAACCCTAGCTATTCGGCTGGTGGATTTCCGACCAAAGGGAGTACTAGACGAAGAAGGGGTTCCCCTCAGCTGCATGGAATTAGTGGATGGCCCGGCCCGGCCCGCCTGAGCATGTACGTACTGGGCTGGGCTTTGGTTGGGCCGGGACACGAGTTTGTGCGTGATATTTCCTTTCTTTGTTGTCTGAAGTCTGAACTGAATGAAGGAATTCGCTCGAATCTGACTGATTTCTATGTGCCTCGCCTCGTTGGGACAAAAATCAGCAGACAGGTAGAAAGATGAAATGAACGCAGCAGTAGTGACGATATGCCACAAAGGGAAATTAGATTAACCGGCCAGCTGGAATACCAACACAAGAGACAG
>OAMR01000515.1:690506-715661 GCA_900205405.1 Echinochloa crus-galli
GATACAACTTGGGCCTAGATGTGTATAAGAGACAGGCTAAGGAACATGTTGCAACTACAAACGTAGAGCTACCTACTATGTTTTTCTTGAACTGGAGTGTCAGGCTACACAGAGCTAAACTCATATAATGGCAGCTAATTAAAGGTTGAAACACAACAGCAATAATCATTGGTAAAATAGATACACTAAAGAGAGTACAGTTAATGCACAGTAATGATGAGTATGGTTAACACACCCTAATGATGATATAATTTTCAGGGAAGCTAACTGTAAAAGATATGGACAGTGCATTCTGTTGTTTGCACCTCAGTTACTGAACTTTTAGCTAACACGATTAGGACTCTGTGTGCTTGGGAGAGATAATCAGTGTAGATAGGCTGACAGTTGAAAGCGGAAAACATGTTATGAGGTAAACTGAGATCTCAATAGTTGAAGCAATCAACCAACCTGGGTATTATTCTTGACGCTCATCATCAGCACTGACAGAGGGCCGGTGCTGAATTCCTCCTCCTCCTTCTTTCCCTGTTTGAGCAAAGGCGATAGCCATATCATAGTTAATTCATAACCAAAAGACAGGACACCACAACAAAACTACGAAAACAAGAGCTGTCACTTGGGTACTTACATTGGCTTCCTCCTCCATCGGTGCCGCTCACCAAGTAGAGCCGACAAACTTCACATGGAAAAAAGAATGATTAGTAGCTTAAATAAAAGCTTCTAGGGAGCAATCAACACAATCTAATGGTTTGATGTTTATTGGAGTTGGCTGCAATTCGCAGAGAGTGCTTAATGTAGAGCATGCGGATTCAAGTGGACCCCCGAAAAATGCAGAAGATAAACAAAGAACAGTCCGCGAACCCTAAAGAGGGCGGATTGGAGGGGCACACAGAAACATTTGGATTTTGAGGTCTCAGCTCACGGGCAAAGCAAAAACAAGCATCCTTGGAGGCAAAGGCAACTAGGGCAGCAAAACAAAGTCCTGATGGATCCGTACTTGACGGAAAAGAGGAGCGGCGGGGGTGGATTACCTGGGCGAGAAGGCGGCGGCGAGAAGAAACCCTAGCTATTCGGCTGGTGGATTTCCGACCAAAGGGAGTACTAGACGAAGAAGGGGTTCCCCTCAGCTGCATGGAATTAGTGGATGGCCCGGCCCGGCCCGCCTGAGCATGTACGTACTGGGCTGGGCTTTGGTTGGGCCGGGACACGAGTTTGTGCGTGATATTTCCTTTCTTTGTTGTCTGAAGTCTGAACTGAATGAAGGAATTCGCTCGAATCTGACTGATTTCTATGTGCCTCGCCTCGTTGGGACAAAAATCAGCAGACAGGTAGAAAGATGAAATGAACGCAGCAGTAGTGACGATATGCCACAAAGGGAAATTAGATTAACCGGCCAGCTGGAATACCAACACAAGAGACAGACAATGTGATTGTAATTTAACACGTACGTACACACGACGCCGCTGATCCTCTACCTACCTAGGGTGGGTCAGGCACGAGTCAGCATATATTACACGCCAAGCAACTATGTACTACATGAATCGATCAATCAATCAATCAACCAGGAACACAAGAATGAAGATCATCAAGACACACTACGTCGTCGATTCTTGATCAGGCTTTCACGAGCTTGTTGGACGCAATCGACGATGACGATGATGGCTGCTCTTGCTTGAGCGCCCTCTCGATGAGCATGTTGAGGAAGTTCATGACGTGCACGGCGTACTTGAGCGCCGTCAGGGGATCCACGGCCTGCCATCGTGCTTATTTATCACAAGAATCAAGAGATGGATGCAAATCAAAGTATCACTGCTACTACTAGGTACAGTAATAATTAACCAACCTGCGTCATGTTTGGCGCGAAGACCATCGCGACGTTGCGCGCGCCCATCTTGTTGGCCTTCTCCTCCCTGGCGACGTCGGCCATGAGGTTGACCGCCCAGTCGAGGAGCGCGGCCTTGGACGGCGGCAGCCTGGCGGCGCAGTCGTCCTCCGTCTGGCACCGCATCACCTCCTCCGGCGGCAGCGAGTCCAGGAGCCCGCCGGGGAGCTCCCGGAACCAGGCCTTGATGAGCCCGGCGATGCAGTGGACGTCGACGCCGTCCGGCACCTCGCCGGTGGTGTTGAGGTGGTCCCTCGCGCGCTGCTCCTGCGCGGCGTCGGCGGCGATCCGGAAGATGCCCTCGGCTTTCAGGCAGAGGCGGCGCTGCAGGTGGAGGAGGATGGTCGGGACGCTGTTGCCGCGGGCGTCGTAGGAGCACTGCATCGACTCGGTGGAGACGCCGAACACCGTCTTGCTGGCGCTCGGCGGCCGGCCCTCCACCTCCGCCCGCAGCTCCTCGGGGACGCCGCGGAACCCGTGGAAACGGTCGAACGTCACGTGAGCCACGTGACGGACGTCCGTAGGCCACCCGATCTCCATCGCCGGCTGCTGCGGTTGCTGGTGCTCGTCGACCCCCAGCTCGTCGTCGTCAACGCCGCCGCCGCCCTGCATCGTATATATTATCCCCGGCCGGCCCGATCGAAGACGCCGGCGGAGAGGGAACGCAATGGGTACTACTAGACTTGATGGAGACCGAGTCGAGAGGGGAGGTTGTTGGATCAATCGTCAGACTAATTATATTTTGCAGCCAAGCCAAGCCGAGCGGCTACGTGAGCGGCACCACTACGCCAACTCATCATCCATCACTCCTCCCTCCCTCCCTCCCTCCCATCGACTAATAAAACATAATAAAACAAGAATCTTGGTCGATTCGATCGATCCCCTCCGTCTACCTAGTAGTAGTGGCCCGGCGCATTCAACTATTTGTATTAGAAAGAAGTCCACTTTTGGCCATCAAACCTTAACCGAAGTTTGGTTTTGACCATCGAGCCGTAAAACTAGAAATCTTTAGCCATCAAACTCTTTAAGCCGTTCACTTTTGACCCTACAGCGGTTTCACAAGGTGGTTTTGCTGACGTGGCGGCGGGCCCACATGTTACCAACAACTCTCCTCTCTCTCTCTCTCCTCCGCTAGTGGCCATCCCCTACGCCTCCGGCTGCCCCTGCTCCCCTCGCCGCGCCACCGCAGGGAAGCCGCCGGAGGAAGGGCGCCTGCTCCCATTGCCGCACCGCCGCCCGCCGCCGCCAAGTTGGAAGCTGTGGCCAGCCACCCCTGTTCCGACGGAGAGAGAGGAGGGAGAGAGGGAGCCGCCGGGGAGAGGGAGCCCAGTTCATGGCCACTCGTGCTCGAGGTCGTCGAGGGAGCCCAGCTCGAGATCGTGAGGGCCGGCTCGATCCGTCGAGCTTCATTCGCCCGGCCGGCGCTGCAGCTCCTCCACCGCTTCTCTTCGTCTGCGCCTAGAAAGGGAGCTCTGCCAACCGGCAGGGAGTCGAGGCCGCTAGGGATCTATACCGGCGCACGAGGGAGAGCGCCGGTGGCGGCGGAGGCGCGGCGCCCTAGTACAAAAAACCGGACCGGTTCACCGGTTGAACCGGAAAAACCGTGAACCGGTGGCTGGACCGGTCCGGTTCAATCAAAAGACCGGTCATGCAATTGGACCGGTGTGAACTGGTGCGAACCGGTCGAACCGGCCGGTTTTGTATCGAACCGGTGAACCAGTGAACCGGTTTTTTCGTGAACCATTGATCAATTTGATGTTTTGATATTGGTTTCTAATTTTAAACAATAGACTATTATGATATAATTATGTTATACCATCTATTATGTTACATGTGATATCTTTTGATAATAAAACTTTCATATTATTTATGTAAATCATGTGAAATAAATATTATATTAATAAATAGTGAACCACTGGTTCGACCAGTGAACCACTGGTTGGACCGATGAACCAGTGAACCAGTAGCCCGACCGGTTCGATCTCCGGTCCGGCTTTTTGTACTTTGCGCGGCGCCGGAGAGGGGGTAGGATAGCCGCCACCACTGCGTTGCGCCATCCTCCGGTGAGAGAGGCCGTACCCGGCGGCGGCCTTAGCGAGGGAGCAGGGGAGGGAGGGCCACCGCGGGCGGGAGCCGTCCGCCTCCGAGATCTGGCCGCCGCCACGAGTGGGAGCTAGAAGTCGCCCCGGGGATCTCGCGCCTCGGCTCCACCGCCGCGGGTCCCTACTCCACACCGCCGCGCCGGCTCCACCACCATGGAGCCCTGCTTCTCCGCCGCCGCGTGGCCCTGCTCCACCGTTTTGCGCCTCGGTGAGGAAGAGGGCGCGAGCTGGGGAGGGGCAGAGGAAGCAAAGCGGCCCCGCGATTGGCTGGGAGGGAATAGGGGCGCCGACACCGGGAGGAGGGGATAGCTGGAGGTGAGGGAGAGCAGGGGTGCCGGTGCGGTGAGGAAGAGGGCGTGGACTAAGGGAGAGGAGGGAGGACAGCGGGCCCGCCACCACATGGTAGCCACGTCAGCAAAACCACCTTGCAAAACCGCCGGAGGGCCAAAAGTGAACGGTTTTTAAGAGTTCGATGGTCAAAGATTTCTGGTTTTGCGGTTCAATGGCCAAAACCAAACTTCGACTATAGTTTGATGGTCAAAAATGGACTTCTTCATTTGTATTATATATAGTAATATTAAAAAAACAACAAGCAACATGTCAGATCCTATAACTTCATTTTGGCTATGCCGAAAAATATTCCATCTGAATGTACGAAAACAAGGGACTATGCATGGTGGTTACGTTTGGCCAAATTAATAATCGAAACCACCACAGTTAAATTACCCATGCCACTCCCAGCAGCATATATACTATCTTATTTAATTGGAAAGAATTTGTAAATTCCACGGTTCAATCACAATGACAGAAATTATATATGAACGATGGTATATCTGTCACAATTGCCAGAGGAACATTCCAAGTTCGTATCTTTGGATCAGTTGCCAAGGACACAGAGGAAGATGGAGAGCACACTATTGATGGACAATCAACACAAATGAAGAAGAAAGGCAGAGTCTCAAGATATGCTAGGGGGAGCAGCAAGAAGAACCGGAAGAAGAAGAAGAGCTTAGTGAAGGGGAAGGAGGAAATGGTGGTGGAAGAGGAGGACGAGAAAGCGGGCGAAGGGCACTTCGTTGATCTCATCTTTCGGCACTCTGATCTTTACCTATTGGGTTTCATATACAAAAATGTATACTACAGGTTACAGGGCTCAAAAGAGGTACCTTATGTGGTTGGCCATAAGATTGTAAAGGTGGAGGAGCTACCGTTTGGTGGGAGCTATAAAGGATTCGGGATAAACTTCGACACATACATACATTGGTTGAGCCAACTCGGATTGCGCGCGGTGCAGGTGAGCGGCCGTAGCGCCCCGCTGCGTGCGCGGACCGGCCGATATGATCACAGGTTAGCGCGCCACGCCGGCCTGCTAGGTAGTGCGCGCTTGCAGGTTAGCAAGTAGCCAAGCCGCGGCCAAGTAGGCAGGTCGGCTGGAGCGCAGACGGAGTCTGTCGACCAAACCTAGCTGGCAGGAGTCTGCAGCTATCTCTTTCTTAAGCTCTCTATTGTAAAGGTTACATATTTTTTGTTGTTGTGCTGAGTCAGTTCTTGCTCTGAATGAACAAAGTTCTCTTTTTTTCTTCAATTTCAACTGTGAATCCTTATTCATTGATGCAATTGAATTAATCTTGGGAAAGATTTCATTTATTTTCTACTATGTTGAGTCAATTCTTGCGCTGAACAACTGTGATGCTGAACCAAATAAATTGCTGTCCTACATTTCTGCAGGAGCGCCAGATGTTCAAATTTCGAATGGAGAACATCTATCGCTCCTATATCAACATGATGCGTCTCATCCGTGTCAATATCCTCTATAGCTCCAAACTGACAAGGTATGGTATGCAGTGGCGGACCGAGGAATTCTTTGAACTGGGGCAAACTTTAGTTGTAAGATAAACTAAAAGCTAAAAAGCAAACACATATTTTTTTATCGAAGTCGGGAGGGGAAGCTCATATCTATTTTTTATATTTTTTTATTCTAAACTTAGATATTTCACCCCGCAGATGCTCTAACCACTAGACTATAGGCCCTTTTAAAAAAACAAACACATAGATATCATATTCACAAGTTGCAATCAGACAAATTATATAGCAAGCTAGTAATCGGAGAACAACAGATTTATTTAATACGATATCTGTAATTTGGAGAATACATATTATTCTTGCAACATCAAAAGAAAATCTCATCAAATGAAAATGGACCGATCTGTAAATGTAGTAAACATATTGAAGTGATCACAAGTCTTAGACGATGATGAATGTTG
Organism: Echinochloa crus-galli; assembly: GCA_900205405.1. Lineage (NCBI taxonomy): Eukaryota > Viridiplantae > Streptophyta > Magnoliopsida > Poales > Poaceae > Echinochloa > Echinochloa crus-galli. The sequence continues at coordinate 696,752 of OAMR01000515.1, forward strand.
GAGAATATATATACGACTATTTTGGCACTAACAAATCTAGATCTTCTAGGTTTTGGCAAGTTCGCTCTTAGATATTTCATGATTTAAAATATCTTCTTAATTCTATCACTGTCAAGTCCTTTAAAGACCCCTTCTCAATGTAGCGCAATATAAAGAAATATAGGCATGGATGTATGTGTGCAAACAAGTTGTGACGATTTGGCTCGAAAAACTAAGCTTTTTAATTTTTTGGGAGCATCACTACTGTAAAGAAAATAAATAAAAAATAATGGCCATGGTCCAGCTACTAATGATATCAGGCTTAATTTATTGAAGAATTTGAAGCTATTCTCGCCTGGCCTCTTCATATCTTCCTGAAAAATTTAATTTGGCCCACCTGGTTCATACACTTCGGCTTTTGCCTCTTTCTTCTCCACGATAGCGACGATGTTTCCTGCTTGACGTTCGCGGTAACAGGGAACCAAAACGCCATGTAGATTTGAGACTTGACAGGGGTACTGTGCTCGACTGATTGTAGCTGGGGCGGCCGCCCACCTCGCCTACAGGGTGGGTCCGCCCACGATGGTATACCTGTCACAAGTGCCAGAGGAACATTCCAAGTTTGTATCTTTGGATCAGTTGCCAAGGACACAGAGGAAGATGGAAAGCACACTATTGATGAACAGTCAACACAAATGAAGAAGAAAGGCAAAGTATCAAGATATGTTTGGGGGAGCAGCAAAAAGAACCGGAAGAAGAGCTCAGTGAAGAGGAAGGAGAAAATGGTGGTGGAAGAGGAGGACGAGAAAGTGGGCGAAGGGCACTTTGTTGATCTCATCTTTCAGCACTCTGATCTTTACCTATTGGAGTTTCGTATACAAGAATGTATACTACAAGTTACAGGGATCAAAAGAAAATTGAGGCAATTCAGACTTGTTCATCGGGAAGTGATCTAGCTCCTGAGATAAACTTGGACAGAGACATTCCAGTTGGAGTTGGAGTATTTGAGCAACTATTCTTGGATCTTACTTCCGCGGAGGAATACATGCGAAGGAAAGAGCTGAATGCGATAAAACATGCCGATCTGGTAGAATTCGTTGGTGTGCTGCTCCGAAGTGCTGTAGTACAGGGGTGAGGCTGGTTTTCGTGTGGAGAATTAGACGACATATATATATGGTGCTCTAACTCTAATTGATACTGTACTATTTGTAATCCAGTCGATTTAGGCAACACACGTACTGTATAAGCAGGGAGATGAGCTCGAGGTGCGCCGGCGATCCAGCTCCATACACGTACGATCGACCAGGCCGAGCTGGTCGGCGGCCACGCACTGCAACAAACTCGTCAGTTCCTGACAGATACACTAGTAGTAAAGAATGACCTGACCTCGGGGTCAGTCGGGGACAGACCAAGCTCGCTTCAAATCGCCACAGACGACGGACTTCAAATTCACTCGAAATTTCATCAAACCAATCAATTTTTCCACGCATTAGGATCATCGTCAGTGTGTTTGGGCCCTGCCCTGCCCGGCCCGGCCCGTTAGTAACTCCAAAAGTGAAGGAAGGAAAATGTTGGGTTGGGCTGGGCTCGGTAGTGTACGTACGTACGGCCGTCCTCTCTCCCTCTCATCGTCATCTTCTCGCCGGCCGGCGATGGCTCTGCCTCTGCTCCGCCTCCACCTCCACCTCCCGAGGCCTCCGCTGCCCGCCCGCCCCCACTCCTCCCCTCTCTCTTCCTCCACCTCCACCTCGTCGTGGCTGTCGCGCGCCCGCCTTCCCTCCTCGCGCCTCCTCTGCTCCAGCCACCCACCCTCGCCACTCGACGGATCCTCCGCCGCCCCGCCCTCCATCGTCGCCGGCCTCCTCGACTACCTCAACGAGTCATGGACGCACTTCCACGCCACAGGTTCCTCACCCACTCCCCCTCCCCCTCCCTCCTCTGTCCCCTCATCCTCATGCCCGCCCACTGTTCGACGACTTGCTGCTGCTGCGCAACTCATTCGCCCGCTTCCACCGCGCATCTCTGCTCTCTGTGTATTTCAGCCGAGGCCAAGCGCCAGCTGCTCGACGCGGGATTGAAGCTGCTCAGCGAGAGTGATGACTGGGACCTGCAGCCCGGTGGCCGCTACTTCTTCACGCGCAACATGTCCTGCTTGGTCGCCTTTGCCATTGGGGAAAAGTCAGTCACTCACCTCGCTCTCTTCTGTTACTCGAAAGCATCAACTCTGCGTTTCCATCATATGCTGATTATGAATGAATCCATATTATGATTACATCCCACACTACCACAACCACTGCAGGTACAGGGTTGGGAACGGTTTCAATATAATTGCAGCCCACACTGATAGTCCCTGTCTCAAGCTCAAACCGAGGTCTGCCACCTTCAAATCTGGACACCAAATGGTCAATGTGCAGACATACGGAAGTGGGCTGTGGCATACTTGGTTTGACAGAGATCTAACTTTGGCTGGGAGAGTCATCCTCAAGGCTGCAGATGGCTCCTTCAAGCATAAGCTTGTCAAGCTCACCAGACCATTGATACGTGTTCCCACACTGGCCATACATCTTAACCGGTGATTTCTCCTACTCATCTTGTTACCTTAAATCTTCTAGTCATTACCGGAGATCCTTTCTTATGATCTCTACTGTATTATTGTTAAGCAAATATTCCCTCAAAAAAAAAATTGTTAAGCAAATACTTCTCTAGTGCATCTATCTCATTCATTATCTCTGCCTCTTCTGAATCTGCCTATAATTTACCATTTTTCTACTGTTTGAAAACTGTATTGCAGCATTCTTTCACTCTCTCTTTTAGCATTCAGGACCTGTATCCACTTTTTAGGTGCTATCCTAACTGTATACTTTTTTTAAGAAGAAAAAAATGGATCTGCCCCCGTATCTTAGTGAATTTCTTTTCATTTTAGCACAGTGAATTCTGATGGCTTCAAGCCTAATCTAGAGACTCATCTCGTTCCACTTCTTGCTACAAAGCATGAAGAAGTGACTATGAATTCTGATGACAAAAGTTCTAGCTCTACAAAAGCCGCCCACCATCCGCTACTTTTGCAGGTACCTCTAATCCAGCTCTTCCGGTTCCAGGGCCTGTCGCCTTGGCTGTACTAAAATTTAGTTGGAAACTGCTACAGAGACCTGAAATAATATCTTCTTATCTCTGTACTCTGCAGATTCTCTCAGAGGAAATCGGCTGTGATTCAGATGAAATAATTGGTATGGAGTTGAACGTATGTGATACTCAGCCTAGCTGCCTTGGTGGGGGAAACAATGAGTTCATCTATTCTGGAAGACTGGATAATCTTGCTTCATGTTATTGTGCTCTCAGATCTCTCATGGACTCTTCCAAGGCGGCAGAACAATTGTCCAATGAGAAGGCTATAAGAATGGTTGCTATGTTTGACAATGAGGAGGTATGGTATATACACAAAATTCGTAAGCTATATCACAATTAATTTTACCCTGCTGGTGACAAATATATGATTGCATTTATAGATTCCTATATCCCGTTGGGATTCTGTCAGCCATTTGTTAAAGTGGGCTTTAAGCAAGAAATGAATCACTAGTGGTTTGACGAATGCTATTTTTTCCTTGAGAAGTAAGCTGTTACTACGTATTTTTTAATTGGAACTAACTTGATATTCATGTTGTTATCTGCACTATTCAGGTGGGTTCAGATTCAATGCAAGGGGCTGGTGCTCCAACCATGTTCCAGGCTATGAGACGAATCGTTGATTCCTTGATGCATCAGTCAATGGGGGAGGGAGCTTTAGAGCGTGCGATACATTCTTCATTCCTAGGTAAGACTTGAGAATGTAGGGCTCATCAGATGTCTCCACTGAGCTGGGATGGAATAGCCTGACTTCTATTGGTCCTTACAGTTTCGGCAGACATGGCTCATGCCCTGCACCCAAACTATCCAGACAAGCATGAAGAGTGCCATAGACCAGAACTGCAGAAGGGACTTGTCATCAAGCACAACGCTAACCAACGTTATGCCACAAGTGCTGTTACAGCTTTTCTCTTCAAAGAAATAGCAAGGATTCATAACCTTCCAGTTCAGGTGCTTTTCAATTTCTGCAAGGGCCTAAAGAAGGCTATTGCTGATCCCTTTTTTTGTAGTCTATTGCTGGTACCAGTGATAGAAATGCTGAATTATAAAAATATAAATACTAATCATTTTAATTTCTGTCTTAGTCAAACCTCTCTTGTTACATCATTTATATTTGGATTGCATTAGATGAGTTTTTGGAACGTTTCAGCTGATTTAAATACCATGCAGGAATTTGTTGTCAGGAATGATATGGGATGTGGCTCAACCATTGGACCCATACTTGCTTCTGGTGTTGGCATACGGACTGTTGACTGTGGCATTCCTCAGCTTTCAATGCACAGGTATCAATCAGCTCGTTCAACGTTTCACTGGGAATATGTTTCAATTCGATAAATGTCTCTCGCCATTGCTGTTTCTTTTTTTTTTGACCTAGGAACTTTGCATCACAGAATATTAACTTTACTTTTTTGCATTGGTTGCAGCATACGTGAAATGTGTGGCAAAGAAGATGTTGACACAACATACAGGCACTTCAAAGCTTTCTTCGAGATGTTCTCCGATATCGACAGGAAGTTGAATGTGGATTTTTAGGCCTAAATCTTTTCAGTGTTCGATGTTTGAATAATTACTGGAAATTAGAACTGGCTATCTAGCATAGCGTCGATCAAATACACCACCATCCCTTCTGCCTGTACCGTTGAAGACATGACCATGACTCCATGAGTTGGGAAATCAGCTTCAATATATAGGTGACACGCTGACAACTCTGTTGTTTCAGATAACTTGGACTTGTAAGCATCCATTTCTCCTTTGAAGCGATTTATATCTGGCTGCTTATAGCACTTTTTTTTTAAAGGAAACTATTATTCTTACGACGGTTGTGGTTTCTTCAATAAGATATCGTTGAACCTCATGAGTTGATAACTGCAATCCCGTAACCTAACTACTTCGATCATGACCTGACCACAATATGGAAACATGAAATAAACTATGTCCATGTCATTTCATTCGATAAATGCAGCAAATTGCATCAGCTGCTAAAACATTATGATGAGTGTGGAAACGCTACCATGGATCCAGAACGAATTCACTTTTCATTAACTGGAACGGTACAGCCATGAGAGAGAGAGAGAGAGGGAGAGAGAGAGAGAGAGTCAGGTTAGTTTTACACCGAATCGTAACGAAATACTTAGTATAGTTTTGTTTGCCAAAAATTTTCATCTGAATTCTAACCAAACTGGTGCACAACTCCAAGCAAGGGTAACTGCCTCTGTGGAATGCACAACCAAGCATACTGCAAAAATACAGTATGCCTCAACTGTTGGAAAATTGCAACTACCAGGTTGATGCTGCTGCTGGATAGTCCATCAATCTCTATCCTTTCTTTTACCGATTAAGGACTCAGCCTTATTTTCTGGCAGACTCTGCCGCAGCCCGTTAGATTCCTCAGTTGGAGGCACTTCCTGGACAACTCCATTAATTGCAGGAACTTCATCAGGTTCTTTGCAGGAACCTGTCCTGCCAATACAAAGCCAAATCCTAACTGACTCATCCCCAGACTTCTCTTCCATTGGGATGTGCCAAGATCCCATCTCCGACTCCTGTAATGAAGGTCACATGAGCAGTTGAGCACAACAGACATTAAGCTCTAGAGAATGCCTCAAATTAGGTTACTTACTTGAATCTCTGAAGAATATGGGGGTGGCATCACTAGCACCGCTTTTCCTTTATTAAAGGTGTACTTTACCTGCGGAATGGCAACAAGCTTCACAAATTAGCAATTAATAAGAAAAAAAGGCAAGACTCAATAAGTCAAAAATGTTAAAAAAAAGGAAAAGACCCTCAGACTAGTTACACTGTTTTTAGTTCAAATTGGTGTTATGAACATCTACGGCCAGGCTTCTATGTTAATAAACCACACATGGAGAATGGACAGTAAACAAATGGTTTTGTAGAGCTCACCCGGTGGCGTTGCTTCCACTTCGGGAAAAAGGATGATCCTAGAAGCTCAAATATGTGATCTCTCATTTCATCATTGGTCACAAGCAAACAATTTAGCTTGATTGCTGCATATAGCCAATACCTGAATGGTTGCATTGCATAAAATTAAAAGATCCCAGGAGCTAAACATAACAATGAGGAAAAGTGGAAATCAACAGACTATGTAATTGTACATGTTAGTAGTCGGTGCACAATAACAGCATAAAGAGGAAACACCTCCCGGTTTACAAAAAGGGTACCCGCAAGGTGTTTCCATTATCTTTGATAATTATACTGAACTTAAAAAGGAAATTACAAGGATACTGAAGGCAGAAACTGAGCATTACCAGTCATCATTTGACCCACTTGGTGTAGTGTACAATGCTCCGTTTGCTCTCCAAGTTTCAATCAAATGTCTATTAGATGAATTTTCCATAAGCTTGGCAATTCGTTTATTATGTAAAATGACAAGGGGCCATTTACCATGATATCTACCCCGTAGCTCTGTTATAACTGCGTCCAGCTGCTCTATATTAAGCATGTGAATTTGAACAGGAATTAGCATGTATCACATAATTAGTGACATCAACATGTCAAAAATTCAGCGTAAGTACACAGACCTGAGTCAAGCTGAAACCACCCTCCGCAAAATTTTGTTGATACAGTGCAATATTTGCACCATCCACTATAGCTTCATATCCTTTGTTCGCTTCCAACCATTCCTACATAAGACATATTACTCTATTTGTGAGACTGTTCACAGATGGGTATTGTATGAACATAGGTACAAGAAAGTTATTTCTTTAGGCTAGCTTTCTAGTCATGTGAATGAAATGAATTTATTTAATAACAGAATTCTAAACGGCAGATGCCTCAGAATGTGACAGCATACAACAACTCATTTTCTCTCAAGGATGTGCAGGTCAATGTACATAGGGCACCCTATCGCACTACACATTCAGACCTCATAGCATAGCACTATCAGTAGCTATTCTGAGAAGTAGCAGGACACATCATTTGCGTGTCAATTTTCTCAAGTTAATTCCTATTGATTTAGCAAATGAATTCTTGACTGCAGTTTGCAGCAAAGTAAGAAGAATAACAGCAATCAAAGAGATATGCACCTGGAACTGGCTGAAATTTGATTTGGTCTCCCTCTCAAGGGCCAAACCAGCAACAGAATCAGCAAACCTCCGTGTCTCTTCCATATCAATGTCCACACAAGCGAGGCGGCATCTACACCCCCCACACTGACCATCAGCCCCAGCTCTGACCCGCCGCACTGTCCAAGGGCCAGTACCAAGCCAACCAAGGCGATGGCACCCACCACCATTCAACACAATGGCGTCCTTCACCCGAGCGGCATCCCACTCAGGCTTACCAGCCATTGCCGCCTTGTCGCTCCCAAACCAACCCTCCACAATTTGCGCAGTCTCGTCACCCACGCAGTCCACGGTTTGCCTCAGTTTGTGCATATACTCATACACCTTGTCCGCGTCCGCAGCTCTGGAGCTGACATCCAGGAGCGCGGCCAGCTCGGGCTCCTCAGGCGACACGCCGGAGGCCGCCATGTGGGCCTCGACAGCGTATGCTTTGGAGGCGTCCCCGGCACGGCGGAACGCCGCGATGACGGGGCTGTAGGAACGGAGGCGCGGGGCGAGGCCGTGCTTCTCCTTCATGGTCGCGACAAGCTCGAATGCCTCGTCGGCGGCTGACGCGGGACTATCGGCGTCGGGGGCGGCGGTGACGCGGGCGAGGGAGGTGATGGTGGCCTCGGATGGCGGCGCCCCGGCCTGGAGCATGTGGGCGAAGACGCGGCGCGCGGCAGCGGCAGGGCTGGGGAAGGAGGAGCGGTCGGCTGTGGCGAGGAGATGGAGGAGCTGGTTGTACTGGTGGGCGGCGAGGCGGGCAGGGGGTGCGTCGGTGTCGGAGACGGCGGCGTCGAATGCGGCCATGGCGGCAGCGGCGTCCCCGCGGCGGGTGCAATCGGTGAGGGTGCGGAAGAAGTCGGAGTTGGGGCCCTTGGAGCCGCGGCGCGGGCGGCGTCGCGTGGTGGTTGCCATTGCCGTGTCCGTGTGCGCGGCGCGGCGGCGGCGGCTGGAGCGGGGAGGAAGAAGAAGAAGAGCCCTAAGAAGCGGCGGGGGTTTTGGGGCCACCATCAGCGCCCGCAGGCCCATAAGCTGATTGAGCCCATGCTGCTCCATTTCTCTTTTCTCTATGGCGGAGGCATCTATCTCGTCGAGTTGGATGGGAGGTATTAGTCCCATATCGCCAGTTGGTGACGATGACGCTCTCTTTATAAGGGAGAGCAACGGCTGCTGCCGACATGCCACAGGATGAAGTGAGCGGGCCTAGCCAGCCCTGGAAAGTCCCCGGGCCCTTTGCGCAGCGATGCGCCCACGGAGACGTGGACGGCCCACGAGCTTGCTCTCCCCGCTTTCGGTGCGGGGGGCAGAGACACGTGTGGAGCCCAGCTCAGGGAGCCAGCTCTGGGTCAAATGGCCGAATTCATCACAGTTATTCACTTGGTCCATGTATATTACTGGACTAACAGAACGGGGCTTACACTCCTGTGGCACACTTTTTTTCTTTTTTCTTTTGTGAAACCAAACGGTTTTTTTTATCGACACGTACGCCTGGCTGAACATCCATTATATTGTTGTCGCTCGATCACAATTCTAGTTTATTCGTGCACGATGCTCTGGTCGTAATTGCTCGATCGAACGGGGCGGCGCGCGCAATTGAATTACTGGATGTCGATCGGATTAGTTGGGGTTGGCCTTGTCGGTGAGACGGTGACCATGGAGATCGATGACGGCGGCGAACCTGGCGACGGCGCAGTCGGTGGCGAAGATGTCGGAGGACACGTACTTGGGCATGATGGGCATGTTGGAGCTGTGGGGAATTGTTATACTGTGTGGGAATTGAATTGATTTTATAGAGCGAGCATGCAGAGCAGCTTGCTACTCGCGGTAGTAGCATGTACTCCCTCCCTTCATTTCTAGACGTTTGATTTTTTTGACACCAAGTTTGACCACTTCGTCTTATTCAAAAAAAATATGAAAATATACTTAAATTTAAGATATTTTTAGATTATATACTAATAAAGCAAGTCACCATAATAATTTATAAAAAATTTGAATAAGACGAAGCGGTCAAACTTGGGGTTAAAAAAGTCAAACGACCTATATTTAAGAACGGAGGGAATAACTAACTGATGGAATGCGTCCGTGGGTGGCAGCTGATGTGCGTCGATCGCGGCGAAGCGACCACCGTGTACCTCCCCATCACGTATGTACCAGGCCATTGATCGGACTGCAGGCCCACCGCCCCTTTTTTTTAACGAACGGTGAAAGCTTCCGCTTTCCCGAATTTTTATTAGAAGAAAAGAGTTGGCCCTGTTTATAAGGAAAACCGGGCCCGAAAACCATACAACTTTGGTCCAAAGACCATACAACTAGAGAGGCATCATACCATCTTATACAACTTCGGTCCATCGACCGCACATCTCAAGAGGGTGGGTTGGATTGGGACATCAACACGCACCACTCTGGACAACTCAAACTAAAGAGGCATCATACCATCTCACAACTCCGGTATGTCGACCGCACAACTAAAGAGGGTGGGTTGGATTGGGACATCTACACGCACCACTCTGAATAACTCAAAACAACTTCAAAGGATGTCTCGGGTCGGATTGGGACATCGACCCGGATCTCTACTAAAATTCACTCGGTCGGATTGAGACATCGACACGAGCCACCACTGCTATGGACTCAAACCTCTCTTCTTCTTCTTCTTCTTCTTCTTCTTCTTCTTCTTCTTCTTCTTCTTCTTCTTCTTCTTCTTCTTCTTCTTCTTCTTCTTCTTCTTTACTCTATAAAGAAATCTTTCTCATATAACGAAGAAAAGGAAAATAAAGGCCTCAAAAAAGGAAATAAAAAAGAACTCCAAGCCAAAAGCCGAGCCGGGAAGTCGCCGGAGATGTCTGGTGTCGCCTCCAGGAAGAACACGACGACAAAGGCGCCGTCGACACCAGTCCAAGAAGGATTGGGTTTTCACCCCATCAACCAGCAAGGTGGGTCGGCGAGACAGGACGCCTCCAGGGAGTAAGCGGCGTCCGCAGACCTCGCCGTCCAGCTTTCGCAATAGTCTCAACGACCCACCACAACCCCCGACCCTGATGCAAGACGACCAAAGCCACGAACCACGCCGCCACGGCGTTGAATGCGCACCAAGCCGTCTCTGACCACGCCACCACGGCGTCGCCGATGCACCTCCGAGGGAACCCAAGTCACCGCACGCCGCCCAGCAGGTCGGCCTCCACATCGGGGAAAGCGGAAAGCGGACGTACCCCAACGTTCGCCAAACGCCAGCAGGTTCACCGGCGTCCCGGCAAAGCACGTCGCCACGACCGGTGGGGCTTTCCGTGCCCCGCGTCAGCTGCGAAGTGCCGGCTGGTCCAAGACCGAACCGCGACGCCGCCGCACTCCCAGGCCAAGGCGTCACCCGCTGCCACGGAGAGGAGAAGACGGCGCCACCAAAAGCCGGGCCGCCGCGCCAAGGAGACGGCCGGCCACCTCCGCCGTGGAGGGACCAGACCACGGCCGCCGCCCCAGCGACTCACCGCCGGATGAAGCAGCAACCAGGGGCAAACCCAAATCCAGCCCTAGGGGCACGGATCCCCCCTCCCATCTCCCCAGCGACTCACCACCGGACGAAGCAGCAACTAGGGGGGAACCCAAATCTAGAACCTAGGGGCACGGATCCATGTCCCCAAGGCGTGGATCTGGGCTCGCCGGCCACCAACGGTGAAAGCCGCCGCCGGGTCCCGCGACAAGGGACATGGCAAGGAGAGGAAGGAAGGGGAAAGACAGCAAGGGAAAGGGGAGGGGGAAGGTAAGGGGCTGAGGAAGGGGCGGGGCCGCCGGAAGCAGCGACGGCGGCGGCCAGGTGGGGCTGCCGGCAGGGGAACGGGGAGGTGCGCGCGAGGTCGCCCTCGAGTCGCCCCTCTTGTGGCGACGCGGGGGAGGGGCCCACCGCCCCTTTTGCTTCCAATTTTGTAGCATCGCCGCTTCCATCCATCAGGTGGTGCATTGTTAGTCGTGTTTTTTTGGGAGTGGAAATATTTTTCCACCCCTTTGACTAATAATTAAGGGTATTAAATAAACTCAGTTTACAAAATTATCTTCACAACATTGAACTATTTCGCGACACCTATCTAATGAGGTCTTTGACCGCATGATTAGAGGATGGTTATTGTAGCATTACTGTAGCAAAACATAGATTAATTAGGCTCATTAGATTCGTCGCGCAAAGTTAGACTCATCCCTAAATGGGTTTTTGCTAATAGACTTCATTTAGTACTCCATGCATAAAAGATTTCCTTTGAAATTTTTTTTACTATTTGGAAAGAAACACAGCCTGAATGAAGCTAGCTAGCGCGCCAGCCCTGCACCGCACCTTTCTGTGCCTGTCACGCATCGGAAACTTACTAACATGGGGTCCTTAAACTTTTTATGGATATTTATAATTCCATTAACTTAATTTGGAAATGCATACTCAAGTCCACAAACTTAAAATATACCATTTAGGTCCAAAGTACTGAAAATACTCTTATAATTTTACTTGTCAACATGGTTTTTTTTTTGAGGACTTTGGATCTCTAGAGTGACAAACTGTTGTCCGTTTCGAAATAAAAACCATTGGGGGGAAAGGTTGTCACTCTTGTAGTAGTGCAAACTGCAAAAGGGCCTGCGCTGCCTGACAGGATCCATTTTTTGCCCTTAAGAGTATTTATCATCAAGTTATCCTAGGCCAAAGAATCACTTGCAGCTGAAGAAAGCAATGTTGTATTGATCATGGAGTTGGGCAGAGCTTGATTAGCCTGATGAAAAGGTGAACACTTTGATTTTCCCAAAACGTACGTAGTCAACTTAATTACTTGGTAATAGATCGCTCATTCATTCATTCAGTGTGATGATGTGCAAGGCTTTAATTTGGATCAGTTCGTGAGGATACGACAGGACGCAGATATGTCAACGCCGGCCTAGGTAGCTGCGCTGCGCAGACATGAATCCAGGCGAACGCAAAGTGTTCCTAGCTAACCTGAACACGCCGCCGGCCGGCCGGCACCCGGCCTGCATGCATGTGTTGTTGTTAGCTTCGCCTCCACGTACGCCGCGCACCCGGCCGATCGAGAGCCGCTTGCTTGGTTCATCATTCAGTTCAGGCCCCTGGCCTATAAATTGGCACCTTCCATGATCTGGTTCCTCACCACCAAAACAATCATCTCGATCGATCCATCAAAGACGACGACGTACTAGTAGATCGATAGCAGACAAGACGATCAGCTAGCTAGCTAGCGTCGCCAACAATGGCCGGCCGGCACCTCGCTGCTGCTGCATGTGTGGTTGCCGTCCTGGTGGCCGTGATCGCCACCGTCGCTGCGCAGTCGCCGGCGACGCCGCGCCCTCTGCCGTCCAACTACCACGTCATCACCCCGGGGAAGTACAAGAGGGACCAGCAGCTGGCCTGCAACGACTCCAAGAACAACAAGCCAACCTGCACGGCCAAGTGCGACAACCGCTGCCCAAACCAGTGCATAGTCCTCTGCCCGGGATGCAAGACCTTCTGCAGTATGTGCACGTACGCTTAATTAATTCTTGCTTCTTCGATCAGTATATATTGATAATCCCCTCGATCGATCGATCTTTCAATCCCAAAAAATCAGTGTGCGACTTCTACCCCGGCGTGTCCTGCGGTGACCCACGCTTCACCGGCGGCGACGGCAACAACTTCTACTTCCACGGCAAGAAGGACCAAGACTTCTGCATCCTCTCCGACGCCGACCTGCACATCAACGCCCACTTCATCGGCAAGCGCAACCGAGGACCACCGCCTCTACATGGGTGCTCAGAAGACGGCCAAGTGGAACAACGACGTCGACCGCCTCGAGCTGGCCTTCGACGGCGCGCCCATCGACATCCCGGCCGAGGTCGGCGCCGTGTGGGAGTCCACCGCCGTGCCAGGGCTCACCGTCGCCAGGTCCGCCGCCACCAATGGCGTCAGGGTGCATCTCAAGGGCATGTTCGACATCATGGCCAATGTCGTGCCCATCAGCGAGGAGGACTCCCGCATCCACAACTATGGCGTCACCAACGACGACAGCCTCGCTCACTTCGACCTCGGATTCAAGTTCCTCGCCCTCACCGAGGACGTGCACGGCGTGCTTGGCCAGACCTACCGCTCTGACTACGTCAACCAGCTGAATGTGAGCTCCAAGATGCCCGTCATGGGTGGAGCGCCCAAGTATGTCTCCTCTGACATCTTCGCCACCGACTGCGCCGTTGCAAGGTTCGGCGCCGGCAACAAGGGCATCTCCATGGTCACTGCTAGGGCCTACTAAACTCGTTACTTGCACGTTGCAAAATAATCCACGCAGCAAGCAGCATGCATGACACAACAACAACACCCATGGCATTTTTAATCTCGTTTGGCCGTGCATGCAAATTTCATTAGACTATAGTCATATGGCATGCTGTAATAAATTCGTTTATTACCAAGAATCTTGTTGTTTGATGTGGGAACAAGATCATTATTATTGTGGAATTGCGATGTTGAATCCATTTCTTACTTCAAGTCCTTGCGAAACCTTTAGTCACCACACGCGCGCGTCGCTGGAGGATCAGGGAACGTGGTGATGATGGCGCTTCCATTTTTTTTTAGATGTGAGATGCTATGGGTGTGTAAAGGTGCCAATGTTCAAGGCTAAAGCGTGGAGTTCATAACTTCGTATATACACTCACCTCTATGAATAAATGTATAAGCTCTAAATTTATAAACACACCCCTCCAAGACAGGCTAGCTATAATAGGCATGCATGTTTGGATCCATGCATTATCGATCTCTAACAGCTATATATAGTACGTACGTGTGGCATATGGTTTGCATAAATTAACTAGAGTGGATCCAAACAGGCTAGCTAATAGCCTAACGCCCAACAATGAACGAAGCTAATCATCGTCGTTTCATTATTTGTCTCAAACCAACTAATTGATGACGAACAATCCAGCAACCACCTATATATATTAACCAGTTGACCATGTCCCAAAACCCAATTAGCTAGCTAATAAAAATTGAAAAATATTCTCAGTTGTTCGCTCTAAGTACACTGGCTAGCTAGATATAATTGCATTTTGAGAATGGTTTTTTGAGAGTTTGTTGGGCCCAGCTTGCGCGGATGACGTCGACGTAGGGGCCGGGGTTCCTGCAAATTTGTTGGGCTGGCGCGCGGTGCTTAATTTGTCGATCGACTTTGGGCCCATGCATATAATGTGTAGGAAAACTCAACAAAAGAAACAGCTAGCGTAGGGCAGACTGACTGGCCGGGAGAGCAAGTGGCCGATCGAGCTGGTAGACGTTGACCTCACCTGAATAATGTCGTCTCCGGTGGGCAACATGCATGCATGTATGCTGGATGATTTCCTTGTATCGTGATCGATGGTTAATTGGTCACTTTGTCCCCTCGTACGCGACTTGCCATGCAAGCCGCTTGACCTCCACTTCAGGTAAGGTAGCTACTGCAAGTCAACCACAAGTACGTTGCAGTATGTACGTACGTACGTACGTGTGATGGTGCAGCTAGCTCGCGCAGCTCCATAATAAGAATCGACCCCGGCCGAGCTCGATCGGTCGTCCGCACACAGCTAGTAGCTAGAGATCATCCATATATCGTCGAAAAGCAGCTGCTGCTTTTTGATCGATCGATCGATTGTTCAATCGATCGGTAATAATAATGGCGGCGGCGCGGCGGCGACATGTCTCTTACTGTGCTGCTGCTGGCGGCGCTAATTGTTATTGCGCTGTCGTCGTTCGCCGGCGTGGCCTCGGCGGCGCCGTTGAAAGGAGGGCGGGTAGTGCCCCCGAAGAACTCCAAGTTCGTGACCCTGAAGCCCAAGATGTTCGGGCACAAGCGCAACTACCAGGTGTCGTGCGCGGACGAGGGCGGCCCGGCCTGCTACGTCGGATGCCCAACGGAATGCCCCAACAAGTGCCTCGTCTTCTGCGCATACTGCCTCAGCTTCTGCAGTACGTCTCCTTGTGTACGTGCTTCTTGCTGCCTGTCCTCGATGATCTTGATCGTCAATTCTCTATCATTTGTCAGTGTGCGACATCTTCCCCGGCACCTCCTGCGGTGACCCTCGCTTCACCGGCGGCGACGGCAACACCTTCTACTTCCACGGCAAGACGGACGACAACTTCTGCATCGTCTCCGACGCCGACCTGCACATCAACGCCCACTTCATCGGCAACCACAACCCGGACCTGAAGCGCGACTTCACCTGGGTGCAGGCCCTCGGCATCACCTTCGTCGGCGCCGACGACAATAACCTGCACCGCCTGTACATCGGCGCCCGGAAGGCCGTGGAGTGGGACGAGGAAGAAGACCACATCCAGGTCACCTTCGACGGCGAGCCCATCGACGTCGACACCGTCAAGAACGCCCGCTGGGAGTCGAATAATAACAAGGACATGGCCGCTGCTGCTGCTTTGTCCGTCACGCGCATGGACACCGTGAACACCGTGACGGTGGAGCTCGCCGGCGTGTTCAGCATCTCGGCCAACGCCGTGCCCATCACCGACGAGGACGACCGGATCCACAGCTACGGCAAGAAGAGTAACAACAGCCTGGTGCACCTGGACCTGGGCTTCCAGTTCCACAACCTCACCAAGGCCGTCGACGGCGTGCTGGGCCAGACCTACCGCCCGGACTACGTTAGCAAGCTGAACATCAGCGCCAAGATGCCCATCATGGGCGGCGCACCAAAATACCACTCCAAGCAGGGTCTCTTCTCCACGGACTGCGCCGTCTCCCGCTTCCACCATCATGGCACCGCCGCCGCCGTCACAACCTTCGCCTCTTAATCATAATGATATGATAAACATTTATAAATGGCGGGCCGGCCGGCCACCGCCGCAGATGGGAAATAATAATTAAGCTAACATTATATATACATCCTCATATATATCATCTCCATTATTGTCTTGTGTAGGTCATATATACGCATGCATGCGTCTCTCATGTCGTAAACATGGAATTAAGGAATAAGTTTTTAGTGAGCCCATATACACCCATTGCATGCACCTAATTTTTCAGCAATTAATTAGATCGATCTGTAACCAACGGCTCAGATTTAATGTAACGGTTCAGATATTATATGCTTATGATCATCGTCAGTATTCTCGCGAGAAACATTAATTATTACTCTGCCATCATTTTGACATACACACAAGTAACTATCAGCGCATCTGAAAAACATGTCAACGCATACACCGATATTCATCCAAGACGTGCGGGTCAAAAACTAAACATAGAAATGAAAAAAAAACAGCATCATCATTTTTTCTGATCATTACAGCTGGAACCGAGTTCATTTTTTTCTGCTCGATCATACTTTCACGCACGCACGCAAAGGTAGTAGGTACTCCAACATTCAAGCATGCATGGATCTCTGTTTAGGTCAACTGATCGACGTCGCTTGATTTAGGGTCGTCTAAGCAACAATACTCAAACATGGGAGCGCGCGTAGGGTCGAAGGCACCGTAACATGCACTCCGCTGCCTAAATGCTACTCCCTAGGTTCCAAACTACAATTTGTTTTAAATTTTATAGGTGATTTTATCTATGTATCTAGAAAGCTAAGCAAACTGAGCAATTTGAAACTGGGGGAGTACAAGCTAGAGTCATACAATGTCTACATATATATAGTTGATGTTGATCAATCACGCGTTCCATCGTCACGTTATTAATTAGATTAATTAAGAGATGATATTTATCTAGTGATATTTTTACCAAGAGATACAAACAAATTAATTGTCAACTCACAATTTGGTGATGAGGTTCAATTCGTGTTGAGCTTTTTTCCTCTATGTCTAGCGGCCTCCAATAACTACTATGAGGTGGTTTTAGTATTAGATAGAGTTAGGCCGGAGCTAGATAGTATTATGCTGATCACCATATATAGATAGTCAAGGTGGTGCCGGAGATGGGCAGTAGACCTGACGGGCTGGGCTGGGCTCAGGCTTGGCTGAAAAAAGCCAGGTTAATTTTGGGACAAAATTTCGTACCCTACGACCATTCCATGTATGAGTAGTGTTGTCCAGGATTTTTACTAAAATGGGAAAGTAAGGTATATTTTTTTTGCGACCACCCAAGTAAGGTAAATTGTCCGGGGGTAGGTCCGCTTGGTTACATTGTAAAGCTACAGGCTACAGCTACGCCGGCCTAGCTAGTAGCTGCTCAGAGTAAGTAGAGAGCCGGTCAAGACGTCTAGTTGCATCACTACGGAAAACCCCCTATTTGCCCAGGCACTCGGCAAAAGCCCATATACACTCGGCAAAGTCTTAGCCGAGTGTAAAGGAGACTCGGCAAAGGGGGGCATCGTCTCTGTCTAGCTGGCCCTCCTCGCCCCTCCCATAAGAACTCCGGCAGCCCCCTCGATCGGTCATCTGCAAAACCAGCTGCTAGCTAGCAGCCGGCAGGCAGTAATCGACCGCTAGAACCATGGCAGCAAGTGATCAGCAGCAGCTGTGCCTGCTGGCGGGACTGGTGGCTGCGATGCTTGTTGCGATGTCGTGCGGCGGCGTAGCGTCGGCGGCGGTGCCTCTGCCGCCTCCCAATAATAAGCAGCCGCCGCCGCCGCGCAACTCGAAGAATAAATTCGTGACCCTGACGAGCAAGATGTTCGGGAAGAAGCGCAACTACGAGGTGTCGTGCGTGGACAAGGAGAACCCGGCCGGCTGCTACGTCGGCTGCCCACGGCGGTGCCCCAGCCAGTGCATCGTCTTCTGCTCTAGCAATGGCAGGCAGCACAGTGGAAGGGCCGCCTATGTCGCCCCAACGGGCCGGTGACAAGGGGCGTTTGGAAGTCATGAGAGCCTATTCCACACCACCATTTACCTTGCCCGTCTAAGCAATCTCCCGATTCCTCACATATGATTTGATGGGTGGTGGTGCAGTATCAATATAGGGCATGTGCATCAACCGGAATGTTGCTGCCAACACCGTGTATTTGGGTTGAACCCCTCGGTGCCTTACTGCCTTGGGTATTACAAAATTGAAGGGAGTTTGCTACTCATAGGAATGATTTCTTTCTTATTGTTGTAATTAATTTTGCTTGGTTCTTTATTTGCTTCTAGTGTCAGTAATACATATGTGTCCCACATGTCATTAAGGTCCTTTCTTAGAATTGTTGGGTCACAAATACGCTCCTATTATTACCAAGAAACAAACGCTCCTATTTGATGTTTTGTGGACAAAGGTTATTAGTAACAACAACTTTTGAAACCTTGACTCCCTGAATAATTTTCAAAAAAAGGTTTGAAATAATGAATGTGTAAATCATATACGTATCATTTTGGTGTTGACAGCGCACTCTCATAATTTTATTTAAAATTGTAAGTATATTTAACAAAAAATGTTGTTTAAGGTACTTGTATATATGTTGGAACTTAGGAACAACCGGGACAGAGTGAAGCAGTTTTGACAGGCTGCCGGTGTGGAGCTGTGCGCTGGCCGGCCATCCAATATATACAATCCCCATAGGGACAACAAGTTGTCTGCAGGTAACTCTTGCTTTCTGCTGAAGGTGAAGGAGCAACGAACTAGCCGATAAAGAAAAGCCTACTTCCATTCCGATCCACGCATCACTTGTTCTCGACCTCGCTCTGACCTACATACATATATATTGAAGCGTCCCCTCGAAAGAGAGAACTTAATGTGATACAAATACCAGTCCCAGGATGCTGGTTCACATTATTACAACAGATAGTTCAGTAAAGAAAAAACATTCCGGGTGGCCGTTGCATTGCAGGGCCACGACAA
>OAMR01000515.1:727126-767204 GCA_900205405.1 Echinochloa crus-galli
AAGTCCAGAGCAACGCAGATGTGTATAAGAGACAGCTCTTTCTTCAAGGCATCTTCTCTTTCCCACGTAGCTTCCTTTACACTGTGTCTACTCCATTGTACTCTGCATATCCGTACTTCGGAGTTCCTGGTTCTCTTGGCGACGGTGTCCAAAATTTTGACCGGTACTTCCTGATATCGCAGATCTGTCTGTAGGTCTATCTCTTCTTCTGGTATGTGTTCTTCTTCAGGTACTCTCAGACATCTTCTCAACTGGGATACATGGAATACCGGGTGTATATCCGACATTGCTTCAGGTAACTCCAGTCGGTAGGCTACCTTTCCCACTTTCTTTTGCACTGGGTATGGTCCGATATACCGAGGGGCTAATTTTCCATGGACTTGGAATCTACGAGTTCCACGGATGGGTGAAACCTTGAGGTAAACAAAATCTCCTGGATTAAATTCCAGTTCTCGTCTCTTCTTGTCTGCGTAGCTTTTCTGCCTGGACTGAGCTGCTTTCAACTTCTCTCTGATTTCAGCTACTTTTTCTTCGGCTTCTCTTATGAGCGCGGGTCCCACTAGTGTACGCTCTCCTACTTCTGACCACATTAAGGGAGTCCTGCACTTTCTCCCGTAGAGGGCTTCAAACGGGGACATACCCAAACTTGCCTGATAACCATTGTTGTAAGAAAATTCCGCATAGGGTAAACTCTGTTCCCAATCTTTACCATATGTAAGAACACATGCTCTCAGCATATCTTCCATGATCTGATTTACTCTTTCTGTCTGGCCATCGGTCTGAGGGTGATATGCGGAGCACTGGAGGTGGTGGCGGCGGCGTTGCAGCGGTGGGGGAGTTGGTTTGAGTGGCGCTCGAGCTGGTGGGGGTGGAGGAGGTGCTCGAGGGCCCTCTTATAGGCGTGGAGGAGCGGTGAGGGGGCGGGACGACGAGAGGGGGGGGTGTTCGGCGAGCGGTAGGAATGCCCGGCGGGCGGATTTAATGGTGGCCGGGGCCCGTGGCCGGGATTGGTACGGTGGCGCAGTGCTTGTCGTGTGGTGGTGTGCGCGATGCGATGCGACGGCGCGTAGGCGGTGGCGTGAGGGCGGAGCAGCGGTGCACGATGGTCGGCGTAGGAGCTGCGTACGGTGGTCGGAGCGGCGGGCCTGGGCGTGGCGTGACCGCGCGGAGCACGACAGCGATGGGTGAAAAGGTGGCGGGTCTGCGAGGCCGGGGCGGTGGCGCAGTGACGGGCGGGGCAGCGGTCGGCGCGTGGCGTGGTCGGCGGTCGACGCACACGCGACCGAGAGCACGGCGGTGGTCGACCTGGCAGTGTCGGCGTGCGCGAGGGCAGCGGCCGTGGCGGAGTGATGGCGGGTGCGGTGTACGGGACGGCAGCGGCTGGTGGTGGCGTGCACGCGCGTGGCGGGCGTGCAGAGGGCGTACGTGACCGAGCCGGCGGTGGTGGTGGTGGAACCACGGTGGAGGGCGGCACGGCGGGGTGTCGGCGGTTGCGGGGGCGGGGTGGCACGGCCGCGGTGGTCGGCACGACGCCGGTGGCGTGCGGTGGAGCGGAGGTGGGGCTGGCGGTCGGCGGAGCAGGGCGGTGCGGCAGCGCCGGTGAGCTGGGCGGTGGCGCCCGGTGCCGGGGAAAACAGAGGAAGGAGAGGAGGGAGAGGGGAGAAGGAAAAAGGAGAAAAAGGGAAAAAGAAAAGAGAGGAAGAAAAGAAGAAAGAGAAAAAGAAAAAGAGAGAGGAAAAGGGGAGGGGTCGGCGGGATTCGCGGCGGGCGGTCGACGACGGTCGGCCAGCGGGGGATGGGTCCGGCGGGCGACCCGAGAGTGTTTGACACGAGGCGGGACGGAAAAAGAGGGAGCGGAAAAGATGACAGGCGAAGCGGATTCGGCGGGAGGGAAGCTCGGGCGGTAAAACATTTTGAAGGATTTTTTTTTTTCATCGGGTGGATTATTAGGTGATTTTCCCAGAGATTAAACGCGGGCGTTACATATATATATAGTAGCTCGTTTATTCCAGATATTTATATCGTCATCCCACATGATGAAAATTGATGGAAATTTCTAATATTGGGCGTGCTTGGGAGAAAGAAGGAAATGGCGTGGCATCTCATCCTTGACTTGATTGAATTGGAGCACGTACGTACGCCACCCCGTCTATTACATGTGGTAGTATAGCTTAGCCGACCAGCTGCAAGCAATCGTGTATACACATGCATATATATGCATTGATTCTAGGGTCCGGATCCTATGCAAACCAATCCATCCGTGCAAACTTTAAAAATCACAGGAAAGGTGGGAGGAGGAATTGGTAAAATCAACATGCATGGAAGGTGAAAGACCCATTGGATCAACATCGTGTGGATCACCAGCAACAGTTGCATGGTAGCTAGATTGGTAGTAATAATCGATGCTTGCTGAGATTCCACTAGTGTTGTTTGTTTAGGATGTTTTGTTGCTTGCATTTATTGTATATATATCGTCGTCGACTCGTCGTCTCTCGTGTACAAGCTGCTAAGGGAAGATATGAAGGTAACTGAGAAGGGCGGTATACGCATATATATAATGCATTTGCTGAACCGGGACTCAAGGCGCTAGCGATCGATCAAATAATGTCAACGTCAACTGCTCTACCCTCTCGCTCGCTCCAGTTCCATCGATCACACACTACATGCATGCATACTGGTAGCTATATAAGCTAGGCTCAGCTGTGGCTGTGAGATGCACCACCATCAGTGTAGAGATTGAGGAGCTAGCCATGACGACGGCGGCGATGGCGGGTGGTCGTGGTGTGAGCTTGGTGATGGTGTGCTTGGTGGCGTTTGCCGTGGTGCGGTCGGCTTCCTCCTCAGTACTAGAGCCGGCGGGGCATCAGAGCTTGAGATTGGCCACTCCGAAGAGTAAGAACACGCAGCTCAAGTGCACCAACACCAAGACCAACAGGACCACATGCACGGCCAGCTGCAACAACCGATGCCCTCACAAGTGCCTCATCCAGTGCCCAAGCTGCAAGACATTCTGCCGTCAGTCGCCGATCCATCCATCGTGTCTTTCATTTCATTTGCTTCTTCAATTCTTCAGTACGCATATAGTTAATATTTGATGAATCCAAAAAATTAGTGTGCGACTTCTACCCCGGCGTCTCGTGCGGCGACCCTCGGTTCACGGGCGCCGACGGCAACAACTTCTACTTCCACGGCAAGAAGGACCAGGACTTCTGCATCCTCTCCGACGCCGACCTGCACATCAACGCCCACTTCATCGGCAAGCGCAACCCAGCCATGAGCCGCGACTTCACCTGGATCCAGGCGCTGGGCATCCGCTTCGCGCACCACCACCTCTACGTCGGCGCCGCCAAGACCGCCCGGTGGGACGCCGCCACCGACCACCTCTCCATCGCCTTCGACGGCGGCGAGGGGGGCGTCTTCCGCATCATGGCCAACGTCGCGCCCATCACGCCCGAGGACTCGCGCGTCCACAACTACGGCGTCACCGCCGCCGACGACGACACCCTCGCGCACCTCGACCTCGGCTTCAAGTTCTACGACCTCACCGACGACGTCCACGGCGTGCTCGGCCAGACCTATCGCCCTGACTACGTCAACAAGCTCAGCGTCAGCTCCAACATGCCGGTCATGGGCGGCGCGCCGGACTACCTCTCCTCCGATCTGTTCGCAACGGACTGTGCCGTCGCACGCTTTGGCGGCCGCCGTCAACCCGCCACCGCCGCCGCCATCGCGATGGTCACCGACGACATGGAATAAATCATCTGCTACTAGCTAGCTAGAAGATCTTCGTCATCATTTATCCATATATTATGTGGCAAAAGTAGTAATAACGACGAATCTTCATTTGTTGAATATTTATTATCCATGGCAGTTTGGGGGAAAACAAGAAATAAAACGTAAACGGTTGAATTTAGTGGCAGCTGCTTCAATTCCATCCCTATATGTTCCAAGTTCTTGAAAAAAGGAAAGGATTTGTAGAAAAAAAGAAAAAGCATTTTCTAGGTAAATCAATGGTTCTGGTGGTGGGCCTTGCCTCTTTGAGTTGGGCCTAATCAGGACCGCGGGCGGCCCTATCAGATGCTTCTACTAGTAGAATAGAATTGGCTGAAAGAAGCAATCATCAGCCCATAACCAAGCACCACTGCGGGCCATGTCCTTCCCCGGCGACGGGGAAGACGCCGCCGTCGCCGGCGACCCGGTGGTTCTTGAGATCACTGACACATCCTCCTCCGCCACATCCCCTCTCCCCCCTCCGGTCGCCGTCTCCGACCTCTCGCGCTTCGACCCGCTCCCGTTCCCAACCGTCGCCCTTCGCGTCGACCGGCACAGGCAAGCGACCGCTCTCTCATCTCGACCTAACCCCTAGCTGATTCACGCGCTTTAATCATCTAATCCAGTCTTGTGGTGTGCGAATCGGAAACAGGCTAATCAAGAGCTCCTCCTACTTCCGCGCGCTCCTCGGCGGCAGCTTCAGGTAAGCGAGCTCTCAATGAGAGCTACAACAAGTTGGTCGCGAGTGCGCAGAGTATCTCATGGACGCTTGTTGTCTGTGGGTGCAGCGAATCGGGCAGGGAATATGTGCAGGTCGCCTGCAATTTGGAGGCTGCAGTGCAAGTGCTACGCTATCTGTTTGAGCCTTCCGAGAGCTCTACCATCACTCCACACAATTTCCTTCTGCTGTTAGAGGTACGCAGCCAGTGCATGTGTATACTGTTCAATCTAGTGTTCGTTCTTATCAGTTCTGGATACAATGGTTCAGAGTTGAGCGGTTCTGTACTTGGCTGCTGTTGTTGATGTATAATAACACGAGATAATCATGTCAGTTAAGCTTATTTTCTGTAGATTTTATCATTTTTCGTAAATTTGGTGTCGTATGAACAAGAATTTCATCTAGTATTGTCTACTGTTGATCCTAGCAGGAACCTGCTGCAGGAAGATGACCATTTAGGTCATACTCATTGCTTAATTTGAAGCTAGTGCTACTGCCTTCGGTTTTTGGCAGGTGTTCTAACTTCTTTTATCCTTTAGGGAGCTCTGTTTCTTGCTGTTGAGAGCCTTCTAGTGGAGTGTGAAAGGTGGTTCCGCGCCATGGGCTCTCAAACTCCTGCCATGTTAGTTTCACTGGATTTCATAATCGAAGTTTGGCACTTTGCTCAAGAGCATGGTTAGTGTCTTTTATCATGGTGTTCTGGTATTCCCATAGCTACCCTTTTAAACAAAATCTAGTGGATTCTTGAACTGTTTGTTGGCTATGGCTATGGTTGCAGGTGTTACTTTTGTTCAAGACATATGCCCAGAATATCTTGCTCAGAATTTTGTAGGTACAATATACTGCATCGCAGTACTATGAATATATGATACTCTCTACATGTTCTTTCAATAAAATATTTCCTTCCGATGTTTGGTTCCTTTTTTATCTGCTCATGCATTATGTAATGTGCTTTCTGTATAATTATCATTGCGTGAACTGTGTAGGCACATATTATCTCAAGGAGGTCATTTAATAAAATACCTTATGATTTGTTATGTTCGGCCATTGAATGTCCACACCTGACGGTTGATAGGTTCGTTGTATCATTTCTCACTGTTATTCCACAACTTGATTGTTATGATTCCCCTCTATGAAGCATAATAATTCGCTGTCCTTGTCCAGTGAAAAACAATTGTGTGAAGCAATTTTATATTGGGTTTCAGAAAATATGAAACCCTCTGAAGAACCGAATGTCAACTCAGTAGATGTGCATCTCTTCCTTCTTAGCAAGGTACACATTTACGACATATATGAGTAATATTAGTGTCAAATCCATGTTGATTCCCTCTGTGTCTTCTGTAGTATGTTCATCAAGCACCTGAGAGTGTTGATTGATGCATATTCTTTTTGTTTCAACTATTTCCGCAGGTGAAGATATGCCTTTTACCATTGGAATTTGTGACAGGTACAACTGCTCGATCAGTAGTTTTTAACTGATAACAGTTAGTTCTCATGTTTGTTCCTTTTCTACACTACAGACCCTCCACACTTTCTCATCATGTGCTGGTAATAAGATGGAAAATTATACTTGTATTTATAGGGACAAAGAGGCATTGGTTTGACTTTGGAAACAACATCGTATGTACAATTCTTAGGCTTCTCAAAGACAGTTTGAAAACTCTATTGGATGCCATTGCTGACGGTAATTTGGAGGGATATTGCATCAGGATAACAGAATATTCAAAGGTTTTCTTTTGCATTCACTTCCATTACAATAATTTTATTGTGATACATTTAAGCTGTCTGGAATTCATGACCCTTCATGATTTATTATGTTGGTTTTTGTTTTATTTTGCAGAACATTGTGCTTTCAGGATCTCCACAAATAACTACGGCATTCTTGTACATATCTGTTCTCCCCACAGATCTGGATATTTCATTTAAGAGAAGGATAGTAAGTTCATACACCCAGGTTGATCGTCAAAGCTTCATTCTTTATGATGAACTGGAGAAGGCTGCTAAAACTTTATTATTTAGGAATGTACACATGGTGGATCTTTCAAAATGTCCAAATGTTCATTTTGGCGCAGCAATTGACTGGTTGAAGTTGGCTTTTCCCGAACTAAGGATATTCAGGGCTTCACATTGTTTATCATTTCAATTTGATGATTTGCTATATCTGTTACTGAGATGTCCATGGATTGATGAAATTGATATGACTATTGATACAAGCACCATAACACCCAAAGAGTCAATAGTGTCTTCTAGTTCTGAAGTCCTAGGCAGAGTGAAGCAAAATCCAAGAAGGTATTACTTACCATGTCCACCTGATGACAGGAAACTGAATTCAGTTTTCTTGAACATGTCAAGACTGACATTGGAAGGCAGAAATGATATTGATGGTAATAAAAAAAAATTAGCTTGTTGTCTCTTGCTTTGCAACATATGGTCATTGATTCATTGTCTTACTAGCAAGTTAGTATTTAGTAACCTTTTTTTGTGCACATGCAGATGTGGACTTGCTGAAGATATCTGTGCTGAAAGATTCTCTCTGTTATATAAACATTAGAAATTGCACCCTGTTGACAGATGATGGTATTTCAAACCTTCTGGTGAAGTGTACAAAGATCCATTCAATGGTTCTTTCTTATACATCTTTTGGAAATCGATCAATTCAAACACTATGCACTACCAATCCTCCTGACCCCAATGACGGGCATGCTCATGTTATGGCATTTAATATGCAAGAATTACACCTGGCTGGCTGCAAAGGTACAAACAGTTGCCTTTGTTTCATGCCCATGATCCTTACACAGCTGAGGAAAGGATTACTTATTTAGGACAAGGAATATGAGATATGCTTGTTTTATTTCATTAATCATTGTTGTCACCTTCAACTACAGCCAAATGGGCACGCTAATTAGATTTGTGTCTATGTATAGGTATTGATGCTGCTGCTTTGTCCAAGCTAATGAGCATTATAAATATCACAAAATTTCTGTGCTTAAGGGGAACATCAGTTACAGATGATGCACTCTGCAAGTTTTTTGGTTCTGGTCTTGAGTATCTTGATGTTTCTGAGACTGCGGTACGGTTTTTCTGTTTGAATTATAGTTTTGCTCAATGGGGTTGGTCACCTTTTTGTATTTTAACGTGTTTCCTTTTTTTGAGTTTCCTTTGTACCATAATAGAGTGCTTAATTATTCTTGTTTTTTTGCTGTCCATAAACTTGCAGGTTTCTATGGTATCATTAGCACCAGTTATACGAAGAAATTGTAATTTGAACTGTCTGAAAACAGCTGGATGCCATAGTCTTCTGTTTGAACGTGATGAAGTAGAACGCATCAGTGGTAACAAGTATGGAGATTTGCTACAGGAGATACAAAGTGCTTGTTGTTTGGAGGATGTTGAAATGGGCTGGGGATTTTGCCCTATTCATATCGAAGACCTTATTCCTTCTTTTAGTAAAGTAAGGAAGATGACAGTTGGCCTCGGCACAACATTAGCGGACAATATCCTGTGTGCTCTTCCTGTGATTTGTCCATTTCTCGAGTCTCTGACTCTGAGGTTTCAGGTGTGCCCCAATACTCTACTGCTTGTTAAATAAGAACTTGTGCCTTTCATTCCATGCCCATAATAAATTGGAAATCTACATCCAGATGATATCTGACAGGGTTGTTAGAAATCTATTGGAATCAGCAATAAATCTCCGGGTGCTTTGCCTGCACTATTGTCTTGGCAGTTTAACTTCAGTTAGCTTTCAAGCAAAGGCATCAGCATTAAGAGTATTACGGCTTCAGTGGGTTACTCCGTGGATTACAAATGATGACTTGGCGATCCTTGCAAAGAACTGTAATTTAGTTGAACTTTCACTGTCTGGTTGCAAACTGCTTGACTCCGGTAAGTTTTACTTCCAAATTCAGGATGTGGCTCCACATGTTACTTTGTCGAGTTTGAGTTTTCACTTTTTCGTGATCGATAGGCTCTCAAGAAATAATTTCATCTGGGTGGCCAAACTTGGTGCTTTTACACCTTGAGGTATGCCTAACCGCAACCTTTAGCTCGCCCAACAACAACAACAACAACAACATAGCCTTTTGTCCCAAGCTAGTTGGGGTAGGCTAGAGGTGAAACCCAAATAATATCCTTATTCTGGGGGTTGTAAAATCATTTTTTCACAAGAAACAGTAACCCTTGAAGTCATGTCAAAATGCAATCTGCCGTATGGAACTTTCACATTGAACATATTTTGTTCCAATCTGGTTGGTCAGAAGAATAACATAGTGACTGGAAAAAAAGAAATTCTTTGGGGCATCTTGCAAGATTGTGCAGTGAAATGCAGGAGTAGGATATGGATAGTGTTGACTTGCAGCGCAGACTGATGTTGTGCATGGCCATTGGAAAGAGGAAGGAAGAATGTTATAAGTAAAATAATTAAAGATAAAGGCTAGAAAAGATTAAATTATAAGCTAATAAAGGAAAAACTCCAAATTCCCACCCTCAAGTATGGACAAAGTCTGGATAACCCCCTAAATATGTTTTGGTTCAGTTTGCACCAGCAACTAACTGAAACCTTTAGCTCGCCCATTTGAGTAAAATTGTACCGATGTTTCAGTGCTTAAAAGTTAAAATATGTTTTTTCCTCTAAAATCAGATTTGTGGGGTTTGGTTGCTAATGTAACTATGCTCAGTGGGATTTGCCTAGTGCTGGGGCAGCAAAAGCCCTCTTTAAAAGAGTAGCTTATAGAACTAGCAAAATAGCCTGTCCATATTTTGTGCATTGGCATCTCATTCACTGATATATGTTTTATATCAGTTGAAAGTTGATTTTGGGATGTATTTGGCTTCCAATGCTTTAAAAAGCATACTATGCATATACTGAAAACTCTTTTCTACGGCTGAATCGTTTCAACCTGTAAAGACTCCTTTATGGATTGCCTTCTTTTTCCATATACAGGATTGTGGTCAAGTAACAATTGGAGGGGTTTCTTCTATTTTGAATTGTAAAGCTTTGGAAGACGTCCTATTACGCCACACGGTGAGTATGAAAAATGCTGTAGCTAGGTTCTTTTTAATATATATGCTGGTGCAGATTTTTGCATTAATAAGTTGAAGGGTTGATCGGTTATATAGATTCTGAGAGTTGAGAACCGCAGGGTAGAGGCATTGGAAGGAGCATTGTAGACGATGCTATCAGAGAGGTATCTCCCTAGTCCTTTGTTATTCCTTTTTTGAACTAAATTTATTATTCCTGTAGCACCGTCAGTTTTGGAAGCTTTAGCTCAACCTAAGTTTGATCTATTGCAGTTACCACTACTACGGAAGCTGGCGTTGGATCTTTGTGATGCTTGTGAAGAAGGTTATGATAGCCCAAGTCCAAGTGTGAGTAGCAAAAAGATTTGTATAGCTGTAACCTGATAGATAAGATATACACTAACATATGGCGCCTACTATTTTGTAGAACGTGGAGGGGAAGATGATGAGAAGCCTAAGGATGAGCAGATGCAAGACGTTGAGGGGGTCTTGTTTGGAGCTCCCTAGAGAAGGGTCCTCAAAGCCGGTGCACAAGGACACCATAGTGCTGGAATGGAGCAGCACAAGGGTGACAACCAGCATTGTGAAAGAAAGAGTGTAACAAACTTCCTTTTACGATGGAGCTTCCTGTCTTCTGTATTCCTGAAGACTGCTTCCATTCCTCTCAAGAGTAGGCCACATGGCTTGTTGTATGAATGTATGTATGCATCTGGTTTGGAGTGCTTGCCGGTGTCAAGTAATAATCTACTCCTGTTGACAAGGAGAGTATGCCGCACGCCTGCACTGCACATGATTTATTTGGTTCCAAATATAATGCCTGTCTGTCTGTATCAAACGAAGATGATCGTTTATTTGGACAAGGACAGTATGATGTACATGTGTTCTAGAATTGTCATACTTCGATCCATGGACAGAACTTGAGACTGAACTTTTGAATCCCAATTCCTTTTTTTATTTCATTTTCAGAAAATAGTGAATGAGCTCTCCAATGGATCATGTTCATATGTTTTTATTTTCCTCGCATTCTTAGAAAATACAGATTCGTTTAGAGCCCTAATGTACACCAACAGCAGAGGCAAAATTCCTGACTGCAATAGATAAAATGCTACTAAACCTGTTCTTTGTTAGTCTTCAAAAATCAAAACAGGACAGGAGAGACTAGATCCTTTCCCCACTGGTTCAGTCTTCATAGCTATATACATGGCTTTAAATGGAAGAAGGATTACATAGAAACCTGGCCTGGCCACACCTTGTGTCTTCTCTTTCTTGAGCAGAACCAGAGCCTAATTTCCCTTTGCAGAGATCTAATATTGGACTCAGGATCTTAAGCTACCATTGTCCTTTTTTGTTTGTAAAACATAAATAAACACTGTTATAGGGCAAGCCCTCTTTGAGGTATGAATGAACACTGTTATAGGGCAAGCCTTTTGTTTGATTGTGGGCCATCAGATGTAGCATCAACGCTTTGAAGCGAAGTCGATGAAGCAAAGCAGTTGGGTGCCGACTTGCTTCCCCGACTTGGCACCGGAGTTTGGAGTTGGAGTTGGTGATGGCCCACCCCGCCGACGCGCCGCCGGATCCCAACGCCGGCGAGGACGGAGCCACCGCCGACTCCCCGCCGTCGCCGCCTCAAAGGGGGCGGCACAAGGTGGTGATTGTGATGGGCGCCACGGGCGCCGGCAAGTCGCGGCTGGCCGTCGACCTCGCGGCCCACTTCGCCGGCGTCGAGGTGGTCAGCGCCGACTCCATGCAGGTCTACCGCGGCCTTGACGTCCTCACCAACAAGGTCCCTCTCCACGAGCAGAAAGGTCTCTAGCTCCCCACCACCTACACCTACTTGCTCCCCAATCCCTAACTTGAGAATCCTGTCTGTCAGATTTATAAGTCTTTATGATGATGATGCGTGTCTCCAGGTGTTCCTCATCATCTCCTTAGTGTAATCGATCCCTCCGTCGAGTTCACCTCCCGCGATTTCCGCGACCATGCCGTGCCAGTAAGCCAATCCTCCTCCTCCTGCTGCTGCTGCAAGTTTCACTACTTAATCTAGTTGCTCATGTTCACTGAAACTGCTTGGTTTGATGATGACCTGTGTCAAATAATAGCTCACGTCCTCCCCTCTGGTCACAGATCATACAGGACATACTGGATCGCGGTGGCCTCCCTGTTATTGTTGGTGGTACAAACTTCTACATCCAGGTAATTTGATTTGGGATCGTGTCAATTTCTGTATGATGGATTTTGAATGATTGCAGTACTTGATTTGATTTCGTGTTTTTGCCCTTACCTATTGTAGGCCCTTGTTAGCCCATTCCTCTTTGATGACATGGCAGAAGAAATGCAGGACTGTACTTTGAGTGACCACCCAGATGACATAGGTCAATAATCGGAAACGTTTCTTGTTTTTATCGTGTATAAACCCAATTTTCAAACATTTGTTGCCCTGTCTGTCATGCCAATCAGGCCTTACAAATGATGACGAAGGCGGTGGGTATGAACGCTTGAAGGAGATTGATCCTGTTGCGGCCCAAAGGATCCACCCAAACGACCACAGAAAAGTGAGGGTGTTGCCCAATTTTCCCAACTTTCTATGACTCTACTGTGGGTTAGGTTCTTTTTCATTCCCAATGATATTGATTGTTCTGTGTTTCTCCACTCTGCATGGCTTCTTGTGTTGGAAAGATAAAACGCTACCTTGAGTTGTATGCGACCACAGGTGCCCTACCCAGCAATCTTTTCCAAGGAGAGGCTGCTAAGGTAAGGAATTTCGCTATAGTTGTCTGCTCAGTTGCTCATATCAATCCTTAATGCCATTAATCTGAACCACCACTTGCCTTTCTCACTGTTTCTGTTTCTGTATGCTTTTAAACTCCCTGGGAATTCTAGATGTCTTAAATGAAATCATTGGTTATGTCAGAACAGAAATGGGGCAGGCCTACTAGTAACTCCAGATTTGAATGTTGTTTCCTGTGGGTAGATGCTGATCTTCAAGTTCTGGATAGCTATGTCAACCAAAGGGTTGATTGCATGATGGATACTGGCCTGCTAGATGAAGTATGCAATATATACGATCCAGATGCTGCTTACACCCAAGGACTGCGGCAGGCCATTGGAGTTCGTGAATTTGATGAATTTTTCAGAGTATATTTATCAAGAAAAGAATCTGATAAGGATAAGGCGGCTTCTCCCACAACTATGTTAACTGGAGATGATGATCAACTTAAGACTTTGTTGGATCAATCTGTTTCCCAGTTTAAGACAAACACACGCAGACTTGTTCGGCGTCAAGTAAACACTGCATCCTTTGTTATCGATGTTTAGAAGATTGAGGGAGCTTTGACGCTTGACTTTCTGTAACATTTTGGTTTCCCCTACAGAGACGAAGACTACATCGGCTGAGTAAAGACTTTGGGTGGAACTTGCATCGTGTCGACGCAACCAAAGCATTCTGCTGTAAGGCTATTTCTATTTGATGATGCATCGTCAAATGCATATTCTTTCTGTAGAACTGTATGTTCCATAATCCCTTGTGCTTATGTTGCTAGGTACCACGGGTAACTCGTGGAACAATGAAGTTGTTGAACCTTGTGTGGATGTTGTGAAAAGGTTTTTGTCTGATGGTACAATTATTTTGCCAACCACGAGTGCTCCAGATGGTATTGGGAAAAGAGACCTATGGACTCAGTATGTGTGCGAGGTGACTACTGTAATAACTAACTGCTGCCCTGTATATCTAAAGAAAGAAAGAAGACACTGGTATCTTGTTGCAGTGTTACTGGTGAAGCATGTATCTGAAATCTGAATTGTGTGTTTACAGGCCTGCGACAAACGCGTGCTCCGAGGGGCGCACGAGTGGGAACAGCACAGGCAAGGGCGAGCCCACCGAAAAAGAGTGCAGCGCCTGAAACAGAAGGAGAGCCTAATAAGACCATCAGAATCGTAAAAGAAAACAAAAAGACACAGCTGATGATGGCAATTTGTAGTCAGTGTGCTATTTTGTTTGTAATCGTGCTAAGCAGCTAGCACAAGGAGAGTATTCTATTGTCTGAATGGATGGTTTTTTATTGGTCTTGTATTCCACTGAAGAATTGTTGTGGTGTGCTGTGCAGTCTAGTCGGCCGGCGTTTAAAATCAGTCCTGCGGCTTGATTTGATTAGATTAATGCAAATGGTAATTTGTGGCACATGTATGTTGATGAAGAAGCATATGCAAGCATATACACCAACAAAAAGCGCCTCGGAGGTGACGTGGTCCGTCCGACCAGCATGCCTGCCCTCTCTCTGTCAGTGTCGACATAGCGAAGCTAACCTGACAGTGACGGCAAAACATGCTTCCTAATGGGGAAATCACGCCGCCTCGGCGCGGCGCCGAAATATCCCAATGCTTGCTTCTGTTAGTTGAAGCAATTTTCTCTACTACAGTAGTAAGGCTGTCATATCAATCCCTTACGCCCATGGAGAAAACAAAATTTGTCCTGGTGCTTCTGTTGGTATGGCTGGCTGGACATGATTCGTATCGATCCAGCAGACTGAATTACGGATACATAAGTGTCAAAAATTCCCGAGGCGTTCAATCTCGTCTGTGCCTAACTAATCCTTTAATTTGTTGAAATGGTCAGTAGTAAGTGAATCAGGGATCATTTCCCTTGGCCTAAAATATGGAGTATCACATTATATTTCCCTGAATAAAAACACAGTCAGTCAGTCAGCGCGTAAATAAAAGAGTAAAAAAAAAACTTACCGTTGAAAAGGGAAAATGCTGCCTGCATGTTGTATGCATAATTGGCTAATTGCAGAGGCACCGACCTGACGAACCAATAAGGTAAGGCAGCACCATCCATATTCCATAACCGTACTACCTGTGTTGAAAAGCGCACGTGTTTCATTTCCATCCCCTGGCTAATTTGCACATTCCTCACGTGAGTAAAAGGCCTAAGCGGGTCCCCGAGCCGCTGTCGTCAGTTCACACCCATAACCCGAAGTTGCGTCGTGTTGGCTTCGATGGCCAAGTCGACGGGTCTCAATCCATTCATGCCCGTTAAGCCAACCCCACACTTGAGTACTTTACTTGACCTGGCTGCTGGCTTTGCTATTTATAATTTATATAGATGTCCAGTTCAGGGTGCCTCTCTTCTTCGTCAGCAACAGAAGCTTAGGAGTAGCTTTCAGTCAGTCACACAAAACCGCATCGATCAGCCAGCAGCCATGGATATGCATATGCCCATGGTGGATGCCGCCGCCGCCGCAGAGGAGTCATCGTCGTCTGCGTCGTCGTCATCGTCCTCGCTCTCGCCACCGACGTCTCCGCAACACCAGCAGGGGCAGCAGCAGCAGGGGGCGAAGCGGCGGGCGGGGCGCAAGAAGTTCCGGGAGGCGCGGCACCCGGTGGCCCGCGGCGTTCGTGCCCGGGCGGGGGGCAGGCGGTGTGTGTGCGAGGTGCGGGAGCCGAAAGCGCAGGCGCGCATCTGGCTCGGCACCTACCCCACGCCGGAGATGGCGGCGCGCGCCCACGACGTCGCCGCCATCGCCCTCCGCGGCGCCGGCGCCCACCTCCTCAACTTCCCGGACTCGGCACACACGCTCCCCAGGGCTCGCACCGCCGCGCCCGACGACATACGATGCGCCGCCGCCCAGGCAGCAGAGCTCTACCGCCCACCACCTGCTTCCGGTTCCGTTTCCCCCCAGCAGATGCCGATCATCACGACCACGACGCCCCCGACGACGATGGCCGCGCCGCCGACGCCACCGCCGCTGGCACTGCCGGTGCCGGAGGTTGCGGCTTCTTCTTTGGCCTGCTTCCTGGACGAGGACGCCATCTTTGACATGCCCGGCCTCATCGACGACATGGCCAGGGGGATGCTTCTCACGCCGCCGGCCATGGGGAGAGGTGGGCTCCATGTCCACTGGGGCGCCGCCCTTGACGACGACGACGACGACGACGACCATGTGGTGGACTACTGCACGCTGTGGATGGACTGAGACTGAGACGATGCATATCTAATCCTCCTCATCTCCTATCGATCACCCAGCTAGCGACAAATGCACTTCTATTTGGTAATAATTGAACGCGCGCTTAATTTCCTGGGTAATTAGATAGATATATTCAGGCCGCCTTATTTGGTAATTATATATTAGGATATCGATACTCCCCCAAATTAAACTACGTTAAGCAAATTCAACTTTTGTACGTAGAGTAGAGTAGAGTCGTTTGAAAAAGACACATGTTGTTTTAATTTAGTACGAGGTCAATTTTAAACTTCTACAGTACTGTCGATATATCTTTACATATATTTCCTTCGGTTCAAAATACAAATTCTTCCGGAAATGAATGTTGTGTTCAAATAGGCATTCGTATACACTTCCTCTTCATCTTTTTTCACTCTGATTTTCCAGCCTAATCCTTATATATCCTTTGTTTTTCCAAAATCCATTAAAGACGCATACTCTCATATATATTCATGCACACTTATTTCATATGAGTATACGCACATAAACGCTACCCCCTATAAACACATTTGAGAGAAACCGAGCCGCTATACCCCCAATGGCTCCTCCAAACTCAATATTTTTTGTGGCCTCTAATAATCGACCCCCTTCCCTCACAAAACAAAGAAGAACTCCCTTGGCGACAATTACCGCCTGCTCCAACCTTTTGCACATACTTCTCAGTCCCACCTTTACCCGTAGAGAACAGCCATCTTGACCAATGCTAGTGTGGAGAACGGCCTCAACTTGTTTAATGAAATGTCGTATAGGTATAAAATTTTCCTTTTATACAATGTTGCGTTGTTGGACATTGCTAAGATACAATAAGAAAGATAAATATATAGGAACATTGATTCTTGGTCCAAGAATAAAGTCAATATCAAGTCATCCTCTAGAGTTTGGGAATGAGAGTGCATGGAACTCTATATATGGTTGATCAATTTGCGATAAACTTGGTTCCTTCATTTTTTTTTTGTTTACTATCATTCGGCTCCTATGTTTTGTTTCGCTTTCAATGTAGAATTAATTTGAAATGATGTTGAACTGTAGTACAAACATAACATTTTTGAATTACTGTGTGAAAATGGAATATAAATAGTGTTCATATATGCACAAGTGAAGACAAATAAAATGAAATAATAAACTGATCACTGACCTGTGTAAGCCAGTAGAATCATGTATATAGAGAGGATTTTAATTTCTTTCTACATGAGTAAGCCAAATAGAAATCACAAATACGTGACTTGCTATCGACAGACATGTTATCTATTATTTTTTTTTAATTTGAGGGATGTTGTGTATTACTAAAAACAAAATAAATTGAAGATGCAATTACTTGAGCCAAAGACTCGAATGGGGATGTAAATGTTTGATCACTGGAACCTAACCAAACGGATTGAGCTATCCTTTATATTTTATTCTGAATGGAAACGTGCAGCCGGCCTCCAATCTTCGTTCCATGGATTCGGCGTACATATACACGTCTGAATGTCAGAATGTATGTGCACAGAGGACCTGGTATTCGTATATATTCGGCCGTGGTGATGCATCTACAAAAGTTCCTATATACGTAGTATCAACGTACTGAAAAGTAAGATTTTGGATTTTTGTTGGACCACATCCGAATGCATGTTGAGAGAGTAGTCAGTGGGCCGGTAGCCAAACGTAGAAAAAAAGATGCTGAAAGCAAACTGGATGTATATGCACATAAGCATCAAGCATGCATGTATGTCGTGGCCAAATTAAATGAACCGTGCTTCATGCTATATATGTGATCCTTTGAGATGAGAACGATATAATTAAAAGCTTGGCACCTCGATCGATCAGCTTGACTGCGTCAGTATGTACCTATATGCCACCGGTGTGCTGGAGAATAATCTACCGTGTGTTGGGTGCTTTGGAGAGGGACGTCGGACGTTGTAATGAAATATCGGTCCTAGTGACACACTGACAGTGAGTGTAACATGCATATGCAGACATCATCACACACCGACCTCAAGCCAATGGGTGAAGCAAATCGCATCATGTATGCTACATATGCCTTTAACAAGACTAAAGATAGATAAAAAGAACAAAAGCTGGTTTGCCCGAGTGGTCTAAGGGGGAAGACTTAAGATCTTCTGCACATACGTGCGCGTGGGTTCGAAC
The DNA here is from genome assembly GCA_900205405.1 of Echinochloa crus-galli. Taxonomy (NCBI): domain Eukaryota; kingdom Viridiplantae; phylum Streptophyta; class Magnoliopsida; order Poales; family Poaceae; genus Echinochloa; species Echinochloa crus-galli. Next base: position 744,761 of record OAMR01000515.1, read on the forward strand.
CCCACAGCCAGCATTTTTTGTTTTTCTATTCTTTTTTTTATTTTTCACCAGCATTTTTTGTTTTTCTATTCTTTTTTTTATTTTTCACCAGCATTTCTTTCAATTTTTTGGCCAGTCAATTTTTTTAAAATTTTCACCATAAGCCAACAAATGCTATTCTTTTTTGAATTTTTTTCACCATAAGCCAGCATTTCTTCCAATTTTCTTTTGCCAGTCAAACTTTTTTTAATATTTCACCATAAGCCAACAAATGCTGACCAATATAAGCCAGCATTTTTTTTGTTGTTTTCTCCATAAAATTCTTTTGCCAGCAAAAAAAAAGATGCTGACCAGAGAGCACGCAGGTTTCAGTTACAACAACCCATCTGGATGGCATCCAACGTTGCTAAAGAGCTTGCCAGAAAAAAAATGCTGACCAGAGACCACACAAGTATCGGCTACAACTTACAACGTACTACGGACTACGGAGTACTTCCACAGGATACAAAGCAGCACACCAGTTGGGTTATCTCATCGCTCGGCAGTCTAAAATTCTAAATCGTCAAAGCTGGGCCTTTTCCTTGCAATTGGAAATATGTTTTGTTTCAGTGGCGCCAAAGAGAAGGGAAAGGGATCATCCCGGTTACCGGCAACGGGAATTGGGTGATGTCCACTTCTCGTGTTTGCCAAAACTGCTGTGGGTTAAGCAAGCATACATCAGAGTTCACTGATAGCACGCATGCAACACAGGCTGTGCTACATTGTTGTTGAAATAGCCACCTGACGAGCATCCAGCGTTGGCATGGTTTAACAGTAAACGACCAATACGTGATTGCAAGTTGAGAACAAGTTAAAAGCAGGCAAACCATTACATCACATGTCGTACCAGTGATAAAGAAAATCTGAAATAAAAAAAGGGATTTTACTAGAGTATAAGTAAACACATAATGTCACATGCAAAATTTCAGCAAGATACATAGTCCACCACCACATAGCAACATCGGTGACCACTATATGATGGATAGAGTAATCCATCATAATCCGCAAAGCCAAACAGCATTCATCTTCTCTGCTAGTTCATGAAGCAAACCATGATTAAGTCGACCCGTCTGGTGCATCTCCATCCCCATCTGGCGAGTCGTTTCTGTCCTGGTTCTCCTTCCACTTGGCCCAGGCCCATCTCAACACAATGAACGCCCCAAGTGCATACACCTAGCAATATAGGAGGAGGCGTCATCACTAACCACAAAGTCGGCAATATCATATACCATACAGGAAGGGTTGGAAATAAAGTGAAAACGGCAACCACAGGAAACAAGAGAGTAAAATTTCTGCAAAGGAACAAGCATACTAGGAATCAATTATTTTTATCAAGACGCTGATAACAATAATATGTTGTTCATCATCTTGACAAAACAACCGCAGCTTCTTGATGAAGCTTGAATCCCATGGTGTGCTAGATGACCTTTGTATGTGAGATAAGTATCGGTACACAGCCCAGTGATCTCTAAGTGGCTACCTATTACCAATCCTGCCCAAAAAAAGTAACAATTAAAGTGTCCTATCTACAGGTGATTCTGACTCTAGATTATACACACTCTTATTGTCAGTGGGCAACCATATGGGATTTTCAGAGTAGTGCACTGCAAACACATTTAAAGATGATAGCAATTCGACAGGCTTAAAAAATTAGGTGGGAATGCAGAATTAGCAGGTTTCTTGAGTCTTAGAAAGAAACTCCATAGGAGGTTGGGTGTGTGTGGTGTGATTTTGTCCAAAGTTGAAACAACCTATAATAAAACAACAACATATTCTATTGTTGCGAACCTGAAACTATCAGTCATGTGATTTGCATCAGGTGTCGACTGTCAACAGTCTACTGTAAGTGCTCTGCAAAATATGTTTCTGAAACTTACTAATTCGATATGCTGGGGGAATGGGGAAAAGGCCCATCCAGAATAGATAGATGATACTAGATACTACGAATTTCTACCCAAATTGCAAGCAAATACTATATATATCCTCATGCTGTGGACTAGATCAGGCCTACTGTGCTCTGGTCCAATATACACAATAGAGCCCAATATCATCGCTCAGATTGATTGAAGTGCACTGCAACCAGGGTTTTGGGGTGGTTTAATCTAATCTGTCCACGGGGCAAATGGTAACTTGGGAGGTAAAGGATGATGAATCGAGACGGTGGCGTACCTGCCAGAGGTTGCGCGGGGCCATCTCCTCCTCGGTGGCGGGCGGCGGCGGCGCACCTTCCTCCTCATCGAGCTTTATCGGCGGCGGCTGGCGGGCCTTGCGCTCCGCATCGGGCAAGAAATGGACCGTGGACGGCGGCGCACGGCGGGCCTCCGCGTCGGTACCGTCCGTCGAGTTCTTGGCCTGCTCCGGCGCGCTCCCGGCGTTGCCCATGGCCGCCTCCTAGTCCCTCTCTCTCCTCCTTCCGTCCGCGTTATCGAGTCGAGTCCAGTGGTTCGTTTGTTTACTTGTCCCGCACAATTTCTCAGATCACAAGATTGCAAGCAAAAGCAAAGCAGCCCCTTTTTTCTGTTTTTTTTCGTCCCGTTCTTTCTTTTCCATGCATTTCTCTCTTTTATTATCTAGACTAGATGATGCCAGAAGTTGTTAAGCAAAACCAAAAGTAATCTTAGCTATGAAAGGAAAATCACCATGTCAAGTGAGGCCCACGATGGCATTCTTTTTCTCATTTTCATTTTGAAATTCCTTCCTGATTGGAATTTCAATTTGCCGTTCAAAGGAGGATCATCAGACTGGAATTATTTATCTTATGAGAACGATAACAGCTTTACTCAGCTAATAAGTTCATAGTGGCAGTGTACATAACATGGCAAAAGCTTAGAATTTGCCAACATCAATCTCATTCTCACGTGGTGAAAGGAAGCAAACCACCAGCCATAACAGTACTGCTACCCAGCAGAGAGAGAAATGTGTGCACTAATTAACTCACTCAGGTTGCAACATACCAACAATAAACAGCTCTCGCCAACGAAATGATTCAAAAGAATGACGACTTGACACCGCACGAGGAGCAACCAAAGTACAACGGATGGGATACATCAACTCTGCCTTACGCCCTTGATAGCACCATGGAAGCTAACAAGATGGACATCTAGGGAGCAACTAGAGCCTCAAAAACGATTACTAGCGTATATGTACCCGACTTCCAAGACATCATAACAGCTGTGACTAGCCAGTCACCACCTTTCCATCGGGGATCATGTTATCTAACTCGACGCTGAAGCCTGTGACATTTGCCTTTTGACAGCTTCCTTGTATGTCTTGTGCTGATATGTCAATGTTGTCTCCAGCAAATCCTTGAGGGGCGTCTTTGGGTTCCAACCTACAGTTAGTCAACATTTGGTCATCAACCAGTAGCAAGGGAAAGTTGGGGCATGACCAGAGAGCAAATCATTCAAAACAGTCGATACCTAGCTGCTTGTTGATTATAGTCATGTCCGGGATTCTCTTATCACTATCATCATATCCTTCACCATAGAACTGACTAGAACTCACATCAATCATGGGTTCATCCAGTGGTGCCTCTCCGGAGACGTTTGCATAGACCTGTACAGCAAGAAAACGGATGGCTTATTTACAGCAGAAACAAGTAAAGCAAAACAAACTGTACCTGCATCATCCAACGGCATACCTCTGTCATCATTTGGGCCAACTCCCTAACTGTAACTTCATTGTTAGGATTCCCAACATTGAAGATGTGACCATTGGCTCGAGCAGGGTTTTCCTTTGATAACAGCAGAGGGAAAAAGAAAAGAGTTCAATCACATTGAATTTGAACATAAGAACAAGGAGCAAGAGATAAACGCAATAACATACAATCATCAAAACAACAGCTTCGATGGCATCCTTAATGTAAACAAAAGTTCTCTGAGACTGCCCCCCGTCAACAAGCTTCAAGGGCTCTCGACGGAGCAGATTCTGCAAAACCATTGGTACCATACATCTTCTGAGAAGACTGAACATGATGCAAAACTAATGTAATCATCCTCAGCAAGAATGGGAAAAAAAACGTACGTTACTGAAGCAGGCCAAAACCCGAGGCACACCCTCACTAGGGCCATCAACACCAGGGATAAAGTCCATCCTTGGTCCAATCCAATTGAAAGGTCTCACAATTGTGAATTCAAGTCCATTTTCTGCACCTTCAGCTGGTGGATACTCAAATCAAAATGATAACAATCATTAGAATAAGACCATCAGCTGCAAAGTGACAAAAATAATTCAGGCTAAGTTTACTAACCAAAAATAAGCCTCTCAATAAGTTGCTTTGCACATGCATAGGACCATCGCTGTTTCACGATCGGACCAAAAATGCAGGGTGACTCATCTTCTTTCAGAACATAAAATTCAGGTTCCTGTTTGAAAAGCACAATGGCAACACAAACATCAGAAAAAGGACAGATATATGACCCAAAAGAACCTCACATACAGGGCATCGAATGCCTACAATAATTATAGCTAGTTTGTTGCCTTTTCTTTTCTTGCTAATGTAAGGTTCTTCTCACTTTGCTCACCACAACAAAGTCATGGTAAAACTCACAGTTCATCCCATTATCCCAATATCATAAACGTAATACAGTTCCATTAAAAAGCGCACATGAAGATGGACACCATAGCACTAACTAAAGCACTTAGTCTGGGTTCACATTACATCCTGACAACGTCAAGGAAAAAAAGGGCGCATTGCATCCCGATAACGTCAAGAAAAAGGACCAAACCATACTAAGAAATGTGAATCCAAACCAGAATTCATTTTAAGTAAACACTGAATATTTGGCTGGTAGTTGCCTTGAAGCCTTGAACAGTACAAATTTTGGAAAGGCTAAAGGACAGGTAAATGGTACTGGATAATCTAAACAGACCAAGGGAAGTGCAAATAAGAAAGACCTACAATAACATGTGCAGTCAAACCCGAAAAGTCAACATCCTATAAGGCCAGTCTGAAGATTTAAGCATGACACGACCATGTCCCAGCTCCAACCAACAACCTAACAAAAGGCCTCAACTAGAAAATCCATCCCCAACTAACAGCAAATCTAGCCCATCCTCGATACCTACAAGGACCGTACTACAAGGACAGAGCGATTGGAGGGATAGTTAAACATACATGACAGTTTAGCAATCTGCAGCAGATCAGATCTTCAGTTGTTGTACTAACTTATTGAGGCAAGGCAACTAAATAAATAAATAGGAGTGTACTAGGAAATATCAAATATCTCGAGAGGCAGGCAGAGAATGAATTGACCTTGCGGAGAGGGTGGTCTTTGGGGAGGAAGCTGCCGATGGTCTTGCCGTAGACCTCGCAGGTGGAGAAGTGGATGAGACGCTTGTTGTTCTCGGAGCAGTACTTGACGACAGGGAGGGCGTCGATGAAGTTGCTGTAGATGGTGTCGAGGGGCCGCGTGTTGTAGTCGGCGGGCGTGCAGATCGCGGCCAGGTTGATGGTCTTGAGTGAGATCCAAACAGCAGTATTATAGATTATTTATTTATAGCAGTAGTAAGTAATTGAGGCAGAGGGAAATGAAACCAACAAACCAACCAGATCGGCCATCTTGATGAGCCCCTCGAGCCTCGAGTCGTTCTTAATGTTGAGGCGGTGGAAGGAGATGCGGCCCGCGAGGTGCGGCGGCGCGGGGTCGACGAGGTGGCGGATCTTGTCGCAGTAGACGTCGACGGCGAGGACGACGTGCGCGGTCTCGGCCATGAGCTTCTCGCAGAGGTGGGAGCCGATGAAGCCGCCGGCGCCGATCATGCAGATGGTGAGGGGCGCGACGGGGTTGGCGTCCAGATCCAGGCGGGCGGGCGCCGGCGCCGACATGGTGGCGGTGGCGTGAAGGGGATGGGATCGAGGGGGGAGGGGAATGCGGTGCGTCGGCGGCGTGGGGGAATGTGGGATTCGTACGAGGCGATGTCGGTGCCGCTCGCCTTCTCTCTCCTCCCCTCTCTCTTGTATCTATTTAAGGAGAAAAATTAAGGAGGAGGAGGACCCGAAGAAAAGAGAGAGGCAAGGGGGTCAGGATCCGAGCGGAGGGGAGGAGGATTAGCAGCAGCTGCTAGCGGCCTCTCTCTCTCTCTCTCTCTACTAGAGATAGAGAACATGCTGCCCAGGCCCACCTCCCAGATCGAGAGTGAAGCGGGCAGGTATGGCCCCCCGGGCCCAATGGAAATGGATCTAGCCTAGTCCTAGCTTGTTTCACCACTTCACATACGGAGTACTACTATGCAGCGTGTCAGTCCTCTTCTTATCCGTTTCATTCCTTCATCATCATCAGCAGCAATCCTAATAAATCAAAACGAACTGTCGAGAAAAAGAAAACTGTTCTGGAAAAAGAAAAAAAATAAGCACCACGTACCTTTTACCCACTCCATTTTATTAATCGCTCGTGACTGCGACCGATGATGATGGATGGATGATTCCTTGCTTGTAAGTTGTATAAAACCTTTGCTGCGCAGGCTCATCCATCTTCGCTTTCGGACCGAGCAGACGCTGCACAATCATACTAAGGCCGTGATTAGACGTTGAATTTGGGTGGGTGAATTTAGGAGTTGATTGCGCCACTGTAGCATTTCGTTTGGATGTGCGAAAAATTGTCCAAAAATTTATTAATTAGGCTCAAAATGTTCGTCTCGCAGAGTACAACAAAATCGTGTAATTAGTTTTTGATTTTATCTACATTTAGTACTTCATATATGTTATAACATTTTGATATGATGGGAATCTTTTTTTCATAGTAAATTTGGGAGAAGAAATTCTGGATCACAGGGCCTGACACGCGTGGCTCGTGAGATTGTAAAGTTGGTCTGTACAAGGACAGGCAAACACGAGTTCCCTTTGTCTCTCTTGGATTTTAGAAAAAAAAAAGCTCTCACGAGTCACCACGACAACAGAATGATTCATTCATGTGTGTGTTGAGCCAATGAATGATTTTTTTTTGTTTGTTTGTTTGGAAAATGCTACTAGGAAATGATGACGACGACGATGGCCGATACAGCCCAGCAACTGGCCCAGCCCAACTATTCTGGCTTGCTTTACCAGCGCGCACGGCCGCAAAAAAGAAAAGGGGATTCGATTGGGCCGTTTCGTTCCTCTCCCTCACGGCCTCACCTCAACCCAAGTATAGAGAGAGAGTCGAAGACCCTAACCTCACCGCCGCATCCGCATCCCCACGCCGCCGCCGCCGCCGCCATGGCCGACGAGTCCGACATCAGGCCCACGTCCGCCGGCTCCAGGGGCCGCCCCGCGCCCGAGGACGACGACAGGGAGGAGGGCGAGATCGCCGACGACTCCTCCGCGCCCGCCCCGTCGCTCCAGCCCACCACGCACCCGCTCGAGCACTCATGGACCTTCTGGTTCGACAACCCGCAGGGCAAGTCCAAGCAGGCCGCCTGGGGGAGCTCCATCCGCCCCATCCACACCTTCTCCACCGTCGAGGACTTCTGGGGGTACCTGCCCTTCCCTTCCTGCTTTGCCCTAACAATTTATTACTTAGCCAATTGTTACTCATCTCCCGCTCCAGCCTTTCCGATCCGATCTAGGCCGCCTTAGTCAGATTTGCAAATATAGGACCGAAATCTGTTATGCTTCTAGGATCTGGGATGTGTAAATTACTGCATTGATTGATACCCCCCCCCCCACATCAACAAAAATGACAAGAAATTAGAAAATCTTCTCTCTCGTGGCAAATTTGTAGGAGCAGTTCTAAAAGTGACATTTAAAGAGTGACCATTCGTAACGATGGCAAAAAATTAGTTATCCCTACGCGCGCCGGTTGGCACTTTGAGGACAACAAAGGAGTATCAGTATCTTGGTATGGACCATTCCGCCTTGGGTTCAACGAGCGAGACCGGCGGTACAAGCCACGCAATCCCCCCTTGGCGGGGATCCCCATGAGTTCGAGGTGCCTTTGCTGTCGGAATCAGCACCGTTAAGCCAATCTTAATGCGGCATTTCATTGTAAAGTTATTAAGACTCGAAACTAAAAAACAAAGCCAAATTAGGGATGAAACTCCTCTCGCGTGCTATAAATTTTTACTTCTCTCTTCACTACCATATCAACAAATTTATATAGAACTTTTCTTGAAACCCCCATTAAGACTGACATAGTATCAACGAGAGAGAGAGAGCCATTATCATTTTTTATTTTCAGTGTTTCGTGTCTTGATTATTTTCCATTCCGGTCGCTTTGCATTACCATTATCATTTTTGAAACTCGAGAGGCATCTTCCGGTACAACTGAATATCCATCAATGCCATAGGTACGACTGTACAAGGACAGCCATTTTCAGCATCGCACACGCACCCTACTTCTATACTGTACGTGCTGACTTGATGTAGCAATCCTATGAACACCACGGTAGTACCAGATCAGAAAGTGTTGGGCACAGATCCCAAAATCCACTCCTAAATTTACTATGCAAAAAGAAGATTCCCATCACATCAAAATATCGAAACATGTATGGAGTACTAAATGTAGATGAAATCAAAAACTAATTGCACAGTTTTGTTGTACTCTGCGAGACGAACATTTTGAGCCTAATTAATCAATTTTTAGACAATTTTTCACACATACAAACGAAAATGCTACAGTAACGCAATGATTACGAAGTGACATCTTACTCCTAAATTCACCCTCCCAATGCTACAGTAGACTCACGACTTCTTCCGCACGGTTTTTTCTTTCGGGGGTCTTGAAAGTTGAAACCGTTGAGACTTGAACTTGAGAGTGGGGGTTTCGTTTTCGCAGACGTACGCGGTCACCGCTGCCGCTGGAAGTGGAACCCCGGCGCGGCCCTGGACGTCCATGGGCGCGCCATCCTCATGCACCTTCCCCTCCGCCATGGCGTTCGTGGGAGCGTGGCGTGGCGCGAGATGGGGAGTGAAGCACTGGCAGTGGGGTGCATCTCCCATTTGGGAGAGATGCCGGGGTGGGGGCGGCCGTCGCTGGAGGTGTCGCGGTGGGGGAGGTTGTCGCGGGATGAGGGGCCGCTGTGGGGATTGGGGAAGCACTGGCAGTGGGGTGCATCTCCCATTTGGGAGAGATGCCGGGGTGGGGGCGGCCGTCGCTGGAGGTGTCGCGGTGGGGGAGGTTGTCGCGGGATGAGGGGCCGCTGTGGGGATTGGGGAAGCACTGGCAGTGGGGTGCATCTCCCATTTGGGAGAGATGCCGGGGTGGGGGCGGCCGTCGCTGGAGGTGTCGCGGTGGGGGAGGTTGTCGCGGGATGAGGGGCCGCTGTGGGGATTGGGGAAGCACTGGCAGTGGGGTGCATCTCCCATTTGGGAGAGATGCCGGGGTGGGGGCGGCCGTCGCTGGAGGTGTCGCGGTGGGGGAGGTTGTCGCGGGATGAGGGGCCGCTGTGGGGATTGGGGAAGCACTGGCAGTGGGGTGCATCTCCCATTTGGGAGAGATGCCGGGGTGGGGGCGGCCGTCGCTGGAGGTGTCGCGGTGGGGGAGGTTGTCGCGGGATGAGGGGCCGCTGTGGGGATTGGGGAAGCACTGGCAGTGGGGTGCATCTCCCATTTGGTACGTGCGACTCCATTTATGGGCGTCGCGTCGCGTCGCCTAGTTGTTTTTCTTTTTTGTTTTTTAGATTATTAAGCGTGCTAGGAAGCCGACAAGACGCTGGGCCAAATGGTCAAGCGGTGGGACCTCACAGTGGTGAGCCAGGGTAACGTGGCAGCTTGCGGGCCTAGGTTGACTGGCCTCGCTACGGCCTTCCCCATTGGTCCTGAACTGGTTATAGATAATGGCACCGCGTAAGTTCAAGCATCAATTTAGAAGCATCTGTCTACCTGCCACCGAAGTATTATAGAGTATAGACATCATCATCGGCTAGCATTTCAAAGGGAAAAAGTACAAGAAAACTAAAATATCATGGTCGTGTTTGGTTTGCGGACTAAAATTTTAGTCTGATACTGTTCATAAGTTTGACCGTTAATTAGAGGTATTAAATAAAGTTAATTTACAAAATAGCCTCCACAACCCTAGGGCTAATTCGCGAGACGAATCTAATGAGGCCTTTGACCGCACGATTAGAGGATGGTTACTGTAGCATTACTGTAGTAAATCATGGCTCATTAGATTCGTCGCGCAAAGTTACACTCATCTGTAAAAATGTTTTATAATTAGACTTTATTTAGTTCTCTATGCATACAAGATTTCTTTTAGACCTAATTTGCCAAAATAAAACCAAACAGGCCCCGTTACTAAAAGATCAGAGGGCTATGCACATGACCGATGTCTCAAGTTGCAAGCGGGGCGGGTTGCGGCTGCCCGCCCCGCGTCCGCTCACGCCGCAATCGCCGTCGCGGGCAGATGCGGCTACCCGCATAACGCCGCTTGATTTTTGCAGTCCTTGCGGCAGCCCGCAGCGTCCGCGTCCGTGTGGTTGCTGCCGAGCCCCGCCGCCGCGCAGCCGTGACAGCCGACGACGATGGCGCCGTCGCGGTAGTAGACGCTGGGGGTCTTGAACCAGTGCCCGGCGGACAGCACGACGACGTCGACGGCGCCGAGCTCGGACATCCACCACTCGTCGGACGTGGATGAGACGCTTGTTGTTCTCACTTCTCAGAGCAGTACTTGACGACTGGGAGGGCGTCGATGAAGTTGCAGTAGATGGTGTCGAGGGGGCGCGTGTTGTAGTCGGCGGGCGTGCAGATCGCAGCCAGGTTTATGGTCTTGAGAGAGATCCAATTGACAGCAACAGCAGAGGGAAATTTGTGAATCGGTTTTGAGAAATGCATAGCAGTAATTGACAGAGAGGGAAATCGAATCAACAAGGGTGGGTACCGACCAGATCGGCCATCTTGATGAGCCCCTCGAGCCTTGAGTCGTTCTTAATGTTGAGGCGGTGGAAGGAGATGCGTCCTGCGAGGTGCGGCGGCGCGGGGTCGACGAGGTGGCGGATCTTGTCGCAGTAGACGTCGACGGCGAGGACGACGTGCGCGGTCTCGGCCATGAGTTTCTCGCAGAGGTGGGAGCCGATGAAGCCGCCGGCGCCGATCATGCAGATGGTGAGGGGCGCGACGGGGTTGGCGTCCAGATCCAGGCGGGCGGGCGCGGGCGCCGGCGCCGACATGGTGGCGGTGGCGTGAAGGGGATGGGATCGAGGGGGGAGGGGAATGCGGTGCGTCGGCGGCGTGGGGGAATGTGGGATTCGTACGAGGCGATGTCGGTGCCGCTCGCCTTCTCTCTCCTCCCCTCTCTCTTGTATCTATTTAAGGAGAAAAATTAAGGAGGAGGAGGACCCGAAGAAAAGAGAGAGGCAAGGGGGTCAGGATCCGAGCGGAGGGGAGGAGGATTAGCAGCAGCTGCTAGCGGCCTCTCTCTCTCTCTCTCTCTACTAGAGATAGAGAACATGCTGCCCAGGCCCACCTCCCAGATCGAGAGTGAAGCGGGCAGGTATGGCCCCCCGGGCCCAATGGAAATGGATCTAGCCTAGTCCTAGCTTGTTTCACCACTTCACATACGGAGTACTACTATGCAGCGTGTCAGTCCTCTTCTTATCCGTTTCATTCCTTCATCATCATCAGCAGCAATCCTAATAAATCAAAACGAACTGTCGAGAAAAAGAAAACTGTTCTGGAAAAAGAAAAAAAATAAGCACCACGTACCTTTTACCCACTCCATTTTATTAATCGCTCGTGACTGCGACCGATGATGATGGATGGATGATTCCTTGCTTGTAAGTTGTATAAAACCTTTGCTGCGCAGGCTCATCCATCTTCGCTTTCGGACCGAGCAGACGCTGCACAATCATACTAAGGCCGTGATTAGACGTTGAATTTGGGTGGGTGAATTTAGGAGTTGATTGCGCCACTGTAGCATTTCGTTTGGATGTGCGAAAAATTGTCCAAAAATTTATTAATTAGGCTCAAAATGTTCGTCTCGCAGAGTACAACAAAATCGTGTAATTAGTTTTTGATTTTATCTACATTTAGTACTTCATATATGTTATAACATTTTGATATGATGGGAATCTTTTTTTCATAGTAAATTTGGGAGAAGAAATTCTGGATCACAGGGCCTGACACGCGTGGCTCGTGAGATTGTAAAGTTGGTCTGTACAAGGACAGGCAAACACGAGTTCCCTTTGTCTCTCTTGGATTTTAGAAAAAAAAAAGCTCTCACGAGTCACCACGACAACAGAATGATTCATTCATGTGTGTGTTGAGCCAATGAATGATTTTTTTTTGTTTGTTTGTTTGGAAAATGCTACTAGGAAATGATGACGACGACGATGGCCGATACAGCCCAGCAACTGGCCCAGCCCAACTATTCTGGCTTGCTTTACCAGCGCGCACGGCCGCAAAAAAGAAAAGGGGATTCGATTGGGCCGTTTCGTTCCTCTCCCTCACGGCCTCACCTCAACCCAAGTATAGAGAGAGAGTCGAAGACCCTAACCTCACCGCCGCATCCGCATCCCCACGCCGCCGCCGCCGCCGCCATGGCCGACGAGTCCGACATCAGGCCCACGTCCGCCGGCTCCAGGGGCCGCCCCGCGCCGGAGGACGACGACAGGGAGGAGGGCGAGATCGCCGACGACTCCTCCGCGCCCGCCCCGTCGCTCCAGCCCACCACGCACCCGCTCGAGCACTCATGGACCTTCTGGTTCGACAACCCGCAGGGCAAGTCCAAGCAGGCCGCCTGGGGGAGCTCCATCCGCCCCATCCACACCTTCTCCACCGTCGAGGACTTCTGGGGGTACCTGCCCTTCCCTTCCTGCTTTGCCCTAACAATTTATTACTTAGCCAATTGTTACTCATCTCCCGCTCCAGCCTTTCCGATCCGATCTAGGCCGCCTTAGTCAGATTTGCAAATATAGGACCGAAATCTGTTATGCTTCTAGGATCTGGGATGTGTAAATTACTGCATTGATTGATACCCCCCCCTACCGTCTGATTCTGCTGGACGAATACTAATTTCCAGCACAGTTTCTAGGATCTGTTATAGTTCTAGGATCTGGGATGTCTAAATTACTGCATTCATTCATCTTGAGGGATATGCTAAATTTTGTGATCTTTGTTTCATTCCTTTGACACCCTATTCCTACTTAACCTCTCATAAATTTATATATTCCACGAGAGTAGATTAACCAATTCTTTGGTATTTCAGCCTTTACAATAATATTAACCGCCCTAGCAAGTTGATCGTGGGGGCGGACTTTCATTGCTTCAAAAACAAGATTGAACCGAAATGGGAAGACCCTATCTGTGCTAATGGTGGTAAATGGACCATCAGCTGTGGCAGAGGAAAATCTGACACAATGTGGCTGCACACCGTAAGCATTTTTTTTTCATTAGAAAAGCTAAGTTTGCTTTGCATAGTTATCCTTATTGTGGCCTCCATGTAATATTTTGTTATATGCCTTTTTGTTTAGCTATTGGCAATGATAGGTGAACAATTCGATGATGGTGACGAAATTTGTGGAGCAGTCGTTAGCGTGCGTGGTAAGCAGGAAAGAATAGCTATCTGGACCAAAGATGCTGCTAATGAAGCTGCCCAGGTATGAGTGCTGCCGTGACATCTTTATCTTAAAATGCTTGTACAGCAGTTTGTTTCTTCTCATGGTATACAGTCATCATGCCTTTCTAACAATTTACAGCATCATGATAACTAAAAATGATCATGTTTGTATATTTTATATAAGCATGTGTCCTATTGCTATCAGCTTGCACTGTGGATCCGTTTAGAGCCTGTTCCAGATGTAATTTTCTACTCAGGGAATTATTTTTTGAGCTGCATATTTCTACTTGGGGAGGGTTCCCAGATTATATATGATATTCCAAGGGGTATATGATATTTTTGAAGACGTATTTGGTTGTTATTGTAAGCATTGTGTCCTCACTGAGCTAGAAGAGAGGCTAACTCTGGGTGGTTGTTGGCCTCTCCTTGCGAATTGCAATCTTGTTGGTGGCACATTGTCCGTCGGTGCTAGGAGGTTTTACTTTTGAGTTCCTTCTGGATACTGGAAATTCTATGGGTATTAGGAGTGGGAAAATACCAGTTCAATGTCATTTTTGGTTGATTTGAAGTCCAGTTTGTATTAGATGTTTCTGGAAGCCGAATTAAAAAAAAATATGGAAGGAGAAATAATTAGGAGAAAAGAAACGTGCTGAGCACTTTGCTCTTGTTTCTTCAGGTAAGCATTGGGAAGCAGTGGAAGGAGCTCCTGGATTACAAGGATTCAATTGGATTCATTGTTCATGTGAGTAGTGCATTCTTGTCAGTGTCCTGTGTTAAGGCACGTACCGGTTCTCACTTGGCTCTTTATTATGGTGCAGGACGATGCAAAGAAGGCGGATAAAGGTCCAAAGAACCGTTACACGGTTTGAATTGAACCTGGTGCTGGAGAGTAGCAAGCAGGCCCACATGCATGTACTCCTTCCTAGATAGAGTGCAGTGGTTTTTATTTTTATCCGATATATATTCCGATGCAGCAGTAGTAGTATGTTTATTTGTTTGAGAGTTATGTTACTCCAATTTGGATGGTGAGTGGTGAATGAAGGTTATATGTTGGTGTGAGTTGGCTAGGCATAATGTAACATGTGTGTTGCTGTACTACTCCATAATTAAGTCACTTGAGGTGCTGTTTGAGAGTCCGTCAGTTGTAGTAGTGAATGAGCTAGTAGTATGAAGGGATGTGTTTGATGAAATGACAGTAGTAGATGGTCGTTGTATACATACATACATACAGTAGTAGGTTTGAGGAGCGCTGTGGCTGTGGTGCGGGCGGGCGGTGTTGAGGACGTACGGACGCAGCAGACGGGATCGTCGTGGTGGCCGGCCGGCCGGGAGCCCAAGACGTAGGCGCCTCTGCCGCCCAGACGTAGTCGTTGGATCTATCAATTCCAAGAGGCCGGCCGGCGACCGATCGCCCGGCGAGGGGATCAAATTAACTCACGGTTCGATCGGCGGCCTCGTCGGGGATAGATAGATAGATCATAGATGGCCACCTACAGGTTCTGCGACAATGTCTGGACCTTCATTCTAACTGATGCAACCTTCAAGAGTGAGGAGATTTCAGAAACACTGAGCAAGGTGAAGATCGTGGCCTGTGATTCCAACTTGAGCTCTGTTGACACCAAAAATTGGCACCAGGAAGAGGCTGACATGTGGGCCGGATTTGGTAGAAGGATGCCATTCGGCTAAAAGGGTTTTTTCTGAAGCATTCGGCAAAGATGCTCTGCGGTCGGGAACGCGTCGCCATTCGGCTGAAATATTCGGCAGAGATACTCTGCGGTCGGGAATGCGTCATCATTCGGCAGAGGCAAGGAACTTTAAAGACAAAAATGTGAGGAAATTTTACCAATCATTGGAGCATCGGCAGGACCTGTACTGATTGCTGGCTGTTGTTCTTTGGACTGAAATCAAAAAGAAACAAAGCTGAGCAAAACACCAAAAGCATTATAGTCAAAGAAAAAGGACTCTGACCTTGGTTTTGCTACTTGTTCTTTTCTTCTTTACAACCGAGGGAGCAGCTATAAGGAGGGTTTTCCTCTTGACAGATGATGGTCTAGTGAGTATTGGATCTGAAGAAGCTTGTCTAGCCATCAGCTGAGCCAAGGTAGGGGATTGGTGCCCCAAAGCAGAGATTGGGCCTGCAGTTTTGTATAAAATTACCCTGGCAAGAGGAGCAGGTGTTATGTCCTGCAAAATAATAGAGTCAGAATTGATTGGGGCTAATATTGTTAAGAGAGACAAAGGAATAAGCATGTTACCTCTGCAGTTGGCTGATAATCAGACATTAATTCAAGGCAGAAAGGATGGATTGGCATGTTGAAGATATGATCATGGAATTCTTGCCACCAGAGAGTGAAGGAAGGATGAGCAGATATTATTGGCACAAAAGGATCAGGTGCATAAATAGTTCCACAGCATTTATAGTTGAAAATCCTTCTTGTTTCTGTGAAATCCTTGACTATCTCCCTGGGCCGGAGGAATTCATGGAGAAATAGCCTAGGGGGCACTTGGCCACATCCCAACTGTCTAGCCATCATGTTTGGCTGATAATATTCATAAGTGCTTTGGACTAGCCTCCCTCCACAGAATTCGGCTGGCAGGATGCAGGGCTGGATGAAGGCATTAAAAATTGCTACAGATTGTACATCAGTGCATCCAGTCTCAAAGCTGAATTCGCAAGGGAGAGTAAGGTTGTCATTGTCCAAATAAGGGAACCAAAGAGGATTGGCAAAACCCCTGAAGAAGAGCTCAAATAGTTCACCGATGGTCTTGTTGATGGATACAGTGGAGGCAGCTTCTCCATAAGTTTGACAACCTTTGGTTCTTCGGGTTTCTCCTTCTTTATAATTGATTGAAGGGAAGTCTCGGCTGTTGAGATCAATAGCAACGATTTGGTGCATATATAATTGCAGCCACATCTGGACGAACCACCAGGGACCATTGACACAGGGGATCTTCTTGCTAGTGTGCATCAGGTGGGTGGTTTGGTTGAGCATATGGTAAACGCTTCCCAGGAGGTATTTCCCAAGTGGGATGACTTTTCCAGCAGCCAGCTCTTCAGCCATCACAATGTGATTCAAGGTTGGCTCATTGGCTTTGCCACAAAAAACTGATCTGCATAGCCACATGTTCAGGAAAGCTCTGTATTCGACATCAGTCAGAGGACCATCAGACATATGATTCTGGATATATCTCTTGTATCCAACCCCTGTTCTTACTCCTGTCTGCTTGGAGGAACCTTTATGGTCATATGGATGCACAGTTCCTGTAACATTCAGGCCGGTCATCATGTAGACATCGGCTAAGGTAGGGGACATTGGGCCATGGCCGAAGAGAAAAGCATTTGCACCATTGGACCAGAAGTGGCAAGCTGCGATCAGAAGGTTCTCATTCTTTGGTGTTTCAGCTAGAGATAGCTCCAAGCAATGAGAAATACGAAGGCTGTCCCAATTCTGTGTCTGGGGACTTTTATCGTCAGAGATCCTTTTGTACCAGTTTCTCCATCCGGCGATTGGGGGCAAAGGCCAGTTCTTGAAGGCATCTTGCCACTCCTGAGGTTTTGTCAGTGAAATCTTAAAAGGAATCCGCTGAGATTCGGCCGCAATGATTTCAGAAGGATCTGAATCTCCTACGGGACCGAGGAAATAGGATGGAGATTTTTCCTCAACAGGGATGAGGATTTCGGCAGCTAGGGCCTATCAAAGGGGATGAGAAGAAATTTAAAATGCAAATCGAAAGAAGAGTGCCGAACATGCTTGAGGGGATTGAAGTTTACCTGGAGAGCAAGATCTTGGTCCGCCATTTGAAGGTTGGATCTTGGAAGACGATGACTTAGGGTTCGGATCCGGATGAGAGCTCTGAAGATTCGGAAGGAAAAGCGGGTGCCGAGCAGAACCAACTTGGAAATGTTAAGTGCTTTTGGTCAATTCCGAGATAAAAGTTACCTCTTATCCCGAAATTGAAGGGGCATGTGTTGACACCAAAAATTGGCACCAGGAAGAGGCTGACATGTGGGCCGGATTTGGTAGAAGGATGCCATTCGGCTAAAAGGGTTTTTTCTGAAGCATTCGGCAAAGATGCTCTGCGGTCGGGAACGCGTCGCCATTCGGCTGAAATATTCGGCAGAGATACTCTGCGGTCGGGAATGCGTCATCATTCGGCAGAGGCATTGTTCCGCAGGCGAAGAGTGGTAGCATTCGGGAAGACATGATGACGTGGATCAACATAAGGAAAAGGCCGGTTCGAACAAGGAAAGCTATATGGGCACGAAGATTCGTCATTTATTTTTAGAAACAAGTGTTGTAGTCGTGTCCGACTAGGAGTTGTATCAAGACCTGGGTATAAATATAAACCCATGGCAGCTGTAAAAGACAATCGAATCAATCATACAACAAACCGGCCCCGTGCCAACATCGAGTCCTTTAGTCGAGTCGTCGAGTTCTTCGAGAGGAGTCATCGATCCGTCGACCTCCGTAAGTACCGGCAACCTTGTATCATGCTTAGTATCATGCGGTGGATTTAAGCTTTGATGCAAGTAGTCTTGTTACCATGCTTAGTATCATCCGGTGGATTTAAGTTGTGGTTTCAAGAAGGTTCCTCTGTTAGGTCATGAGCCATGCGGTGGGCTAAGATCTAGTATGGACCAAGTTATCGGCTCTGTTAGATTTCGGCAAGATCTAACAGATTCATTAAGTTACCCCGTGTTGCTCCTTTTTTACTATGTGCTTAATTCATGCAACACACCTTTGCCCAATCTAGACTGGTCGGGTTCGGTTCTAGACCGCAAAACGATGAAAGAACCGCGGCGTCCATATAGCCGAATCCGAAACAGTCTAGGTTGCCACGTGTCGCGGGTTCAAGCTTGTCGGCATCGTGTAGATCTTGACAGAACCGGGTATCATGCGGTAGATGCAGGTTTTTGGGTCGTCTTAGAGCTAATCATCCGGTGGATTAGAATTCGATTCGATCTGATAGATTTATCTTTACCGATTAGGCTTGTTCCTTCGCCATGGACCCCGATTCGGCTAAATAGCCGCATTCGGTAGTGCTCTCACGAGTGAACGTGTGTTCGTGGGTTTGCATTGGACAATGAATGCTTTTAGCCTTTCACGATTAGATTGTATCATGCGGTGGATTGATCTAATCTGATTAGTGGCGTGGTCACAAACAAGTCGTATCATGCGGTGGATTAACTTGTTTGCTATCATGCTTGACGGGTGCTGCTTTCGGCCTATGCATTCTTGTTTTCAATGTAAATTCGTGACTGTGTTGTGGGTTCGTAACTAAACATTGAGTGCTTTTAGCTTTTCATGATTAGATTGTATCATGCGGTGGATTGATCTAATCTGATTAGTGGCGTGGTCACAAACAAGTCGTATCATGCGGTGGATTAACTTGTTTGCTATCATGCTTGACGGGTGCTGCTTTCGGCCTATGCATTCTTGTTTTCAATGTAAATTCGTGACTGTGTTGTGGGTTCGTAACTAAACATTGAGTGCTTTTAGCTTTTCATGATTAGATTGTATCATGCGGTGGATTGATCTAATCTGATTAGTGGCGTGGTCACAAACAAGTCGTATCATGCGGTGGATTAACTTGTTTGCTATCATGCTTGACGGGTGCTGCTTTCGGCCTATGCATTCTTGTTTTCAATGTAAATTCGTGACTGTGTTGTGGGTTCGTAACTAAACATTGAGTGCTTTTAGCTTTTCATGATTAGATTGTATCATGCGGTGGATTGATCTAATCTGATTAGTGGCGTGGTCACAAACAAGTCGTATCATGCGGTGGATTAACTTGTTTGCTATCATGCTTGACGGGTGCTGCTTTCGGCCTATGCATTCTTGTTTTCAATGTAAATTCGTGACTGTGTTGTGGGTTCGTAACTAAACATTGAGTGCTTTTAGCTTTTCATGATTAGATTGTATCATGCGGTGGATTGATCTAATCTGATTAGTGGTGCGGTTTCAAACAAGTCGTATCATGCGGTGGATTAACTTGTTTGCTATCATGCTTGACGGGTGCTGCTTTCGGCCTATGCATTCTTGTTTTCAATGTAAATTCGTGACTGTGTTGTGGGTTCGTAACTAAACATTGAGTGCTTTTAGCTTTTCATGATTAGATTGTATCATGCGGTGGATTGATCTAATCTGATTAGTGGCGTGGTCACAAACAAGTCGTATCATGCGGTGGATTAACTTGTTTGCTATCATGCTTGACGGGTGCTGCTTTCGGCCTATGCATTCTTGTTTTCAATGTAAATTCGTGACTGTGTTGTGGGTTCGTAACTAAACATTGAGTGCTTTTAGCTTTTCATGATTAGATTGTATCATGCGGTGGATTGATCTAATCTGATTAGTGGCGTGGTCACAAACAAGTCGTATCATGCGGTGGATTAACTTGTTTGCTATCATGCTTGACGGGTGCTGCTTTCGGCCTATGCATTCTTGTTTTCAATGTAAATTCGTGACTGTGTTGTGGGTTCGTAACTAAACATTGAGTGCTTTTAGCTTTTCATGATTAGATTGTATCATGCGGTGGATTGATCTAATCTGATTAGTGGCGTGGTCACAAACAAGTCGTATCATGCGGTGGATTAACTTGTTTGCTATCATGCTTGACGGGTGCTGCTTTCGGCCTATGCATTCTTGTTTTCAATGTAAATTCGTGACTGTGTTGTGGGTTCGTAACTAAACATTGAGTGCTTTTAGCTTTTCATGATTAGATTGTATCATGCGGTGGATTGATCTAATCTGATTAGTGGCGTGGTCACAAACAAGTCGTATCATGCG
Source organism: Echinochloa crus-galli (assembly GCA_900205405.1). NCBI lineage: Eukaryota > Viridiplantae > Streptophyta > Magnoliopsida > Poales > Poaceae > Echinochloa > Echinochloa crus-galli. Next base: position 765,039 of record OAMR01000515.1, read on the forward strand.
GTGGATTAACTTGTTTGCTATCATGCTTGACGGGTGCTGCTTTCGGCCTATGCATTCTTGTTTTCAATGTAAATTCGTGACTGTGTTGTGGGTTCGTAACTAAACATTGAGTGCTTTTAGCTTTTCATGATTAGATTGTATCATGCGGTGGATTGATCTAATCTGATTAGTGGCGTGGTCACAAACAAGTCGTATCATGCGATGGATTAATTTGTTTGTTATCATGCTTGACGGGTGCTGCTTTCGGCCTATGCATTCTTGTTTTCAATGTAAATTCGTGACTGTGTTGTGGGTTCGTAACTAAACATTGAGTGCTTTTAGCTTTTCATGATTAGATTGTATCATGCGGTGGATTGATCTAATCTGATTAGTGGCGTGGTCACAAACAAGTCGTATCATGCGATGGATTAATTTGTTTGTTATCATGCTTGACGGGTGCTGCTTTCGGCCTATGCATTCTTGTTTTAATGTAAATTCGTGACTGTGTTGTGGGTTCGTAACTAAACATTGAGTGCTTTTAGCTTTTCATGATTAGATTGTATCATGCGGTGGATTAATCTAATCTGATTAGTGGCGTGGTCACAAACAAGTCGTATCATGCGGTGGATTAACTTGTTTGCTATCATGCTTGACAACGTTCTGTCTTGGCTATGACAACAATGGGGACCTGACGACTGATCATACTCGTCTGATGCAAAGCTACAAGGTGCCTGAAGGAATCACTCAGGCATTCGACGGTCCTGTTGCATTCTGGCTGTGATAAAATGTGATACGCCCGCTGAAGGGATTTGTGGGCTATACAGTCTACCCTCTATTCCTCTGTCTTTTCCGTGGTGCCGCTCACAATGCATAATGAGGCCAGAGGGTAGGGACCTATTTATAGACTCCACTTCTAGGCGCTAAAATTATTCCACCTGTGTTCCGGAAAATCCGTGTGACTCCTGAACTATGTCACCAACCACGATCAGACATGTCAGTTTTATGAGTCTAAAATATATTAGTCCCTAACACACATGTGTGAGTCATGTGCCATGACCAATTGTTTATATGAGATTAATTCCAATATGATCATGTGGGTTAACAGCCTGTAGAGCCGATCCTACAAAACAAACCCAGTTCTTCCGTTGTGCTGTACCCCGGGTCAAACATGTATGTACATAGTAAATATTCCAGTAGAGTTGATCTCAATAAATTCCTCCACTGTATTCCAGCACAAACGTCCTCGGCACCTCAAGTACAAATTCCTCGAGTTACATTCTGAGGATTTCGTTGTTGGTGCGATGTATGGGCAATCAGATGGAGATGGCGGCGGCGCAGCCGTCATCGTGGGAGGAGCTCCCACTGTACCTCCTGGGCCACGACCTCCACCGCCAGCTCGCTCTCGCCGACCGCGTCCACCTCCGCGCCATTTGCCGCCCCTGGGGCGCGGGCGCCCAGCCCCAGCGGCACAAGCCGCTACCCCCTCCGCTCTCATGGCTTGCCCTCCGCGACGGAACCCTCGTCGACCTCCACGGCGCTTCCGTCCGCTGCGCGCCCATCCGCCGCGAGGGATTGTTCCGCTACCTCACCGTCGATAACCTGGCTTTCCTCGTGCATGACGATGGCCACCGCTCCCTGATGAACCCTCTCTTCGGTCAGACGCTCCCTCTCCCAAAGCTGACCCCTGCTGTGCGTCGAGCGATTGACAGTGTTAGCGTCTATGATCAATCTTGCATCTGAAAGGCGCACGTTAAGGTGATCCTATCCTCGCAACCCGACTGGACGCCGATCCCGGGCTTCTCCAATGGCAGGTCCTATGATGGTCCTATGTTTTTTTCTCTATTATAGAACCTGGTCCTATACATTGTTTGGTAGGTCCTATGAAGCATTAGCTTCCATGTATACAACTTCTATAGAATAGAAAACGAGATAAATATACTGTAAATGAGAGAGAGAAAGAGAAGAAAGAGAGTTGTGGGTCCATTTATAGATCCACCCCTAGTTTTATATATTGGTAGCAATATATTAGTAGATGTCAAATCATTATGGGGCCTAAATATAGAACTTAGGGTGTTCCTATACATTGGAGACGCCCTTATGGCCGTCATAGTTATTGATGGTGGCAGCGTTGTTATCTCTGGCTTCAAGCAACATGAAGCGATCAGCATCACCATGTGTTCAGAGGGA
>OAMR01000515.1:775828-787533 GCA_900205405.1 Echinochloa crus-galli
GCATCCAAACCAAACAAAAACATTCTGACAATGAGCTCCGATGCTTGTCCAACCGTCTAACTCACATTGGCAACTTTGGCATCAGTTCAAAATGAAATAAAGGTCCGCAAAGATTCCCACGCGATAAATATTCTGCAGATATTATCAGTGCACGAGAGCAGCAGCATCTTTTAAAGAGAAACCCACTGCCGTTGGAGTACACACCACTGCTTTCTGTTACCAATCAACATCATGCCAAACTCCGACAAACCTGGAGTGCTGCACCTCGCTCGTACAACTGTCTATCCAGCAAGTGTCGTGTTTTCCATAGGGCATGGGTCTCTGCCTCTCCGGCGTGCTTGTCTGACTGCAGCAGGTCCCAAGTCCATCTAGGTGAGCAACTCTGCAGATAGACGGAATGGAACGATGACTAACACCTGAAACACATCCAATTATTCCTTCTGAAAGATATTAGATAAAGAGAATCATATACAATGGAACCGGAATAACTTTAGGCAGAGAAATATGGTGCACATATAGTACTTGCAGCATCTACACAATGGATATACTGTCAGTATTTTCTCTAAAATAAAAGACACGCCAGAATGATATGAATATGGTTTTAAATGCACATACATGCCTAAATCAAAGCCTTCTATGCAGATTTCCAGGGGAACATGAGTTGAAGTCCTCAAATGCTTTTCTAGTAATCTTACAAATACAATTTCCCGTGCATAAGGATGAAATATTATAAAACAAATAAAAAACATAGATCAAGTTTTTCTTGTTATTCACATTTTAACTCGATGCTTCCCATAAAAAGAGGAGAGAAGATGCCTTTTTAGGAACTAACCTTAGCAAGCGAAATCAGCTGATCTACTAAAGGGATGAGAGTTAAGTCAATGTGATGCCTAACAAATTTGAATGAAGAGGGAGAAGGAAAAGCACAAAAGAATCAATCAAATTCGTCAAAAGAGAATAAGATGCTCACTTATCCTTTCAGAATTATTTTTTTTTGAAAAAAAAATCCTTGGGCCTATAAAAGAAGACACAACAACATCCCAGCTGCAAACCAATTAGGCAATTCCCACACTTGTCTTCCTTGATACCTTTAAGCAAGGAGCCAAGTGCCAATGTCTCAAGCTCAGCCCCTTCGTTTCCATGCCCAGAGGAAACACGTCAAATTTCAGGACAATCAAACCTATGCTATGAAGGATGGGACAGCACCAGGAACCAGCGACAAGTTGGTGCATGTCCACATGATGAAAGACGACATAAACAAGGATGTGGACACAATAGCTTCAGAGTTCATCAAGCTTAAGCACAGGGCTTGGGCACCTTGACCCAGCTCTTTTGCCTCTTGAGCATTCCACCATCGAGCAAAGCCATGACGGTGCAGGCCTTGGCCGCAAGTAGTCTAGCAACCTTGGTGACCTGTATGCCGAGCTCCCTTGTAGGGACGACAACGAGTGCTTGCACTGAGGACCGGTTGAAGTCAATGGCGGAGAATACAGACAAGAGATAGGCCAGCGTCTTCCCGGAGCCTGTCTACAACAGTAAGCTCGCAGTGGTGAAATGGGGGGAGATAACAAAGCACAGCATGAACATGGAACTCTTGGTACCGGAAACAGAATGGGCAAGAAGCCTAAGGGGATGGATGGAGGAGAGGAACACCTGCGCGTGGAGGATGCAATCCTGACCGGACAGAAGAAGCGGCAGGGATTGCTCCTGCACCTCGGTGGGCACGACATACCCAACCTCCTCAGCCCTGAAAAGCAAGAAATTTAAGTTTTTTTTTTCTTTTGCAGGCCAAGAAATTTGATTTGTTGCCTCCACCAGCTGACCTCTGGAGAACGTGGTCCGGGACGCGGCCGGCGCAGACCTCGCGGAGGGTGGCGGTAGCGGCGGCGGCGCGACGTGGGCGGAGGCGAACGTGTAGAGTGAACGGGGCGAGGTGGGTGGCAGGGGTAGGGTTGAAGGTGGTAGTAGGGATGGGAGGCACGTAGACGGAGCCGGAGCCGGAGGGGAAGACCGCCGCCACGGCCATGAGAGACCAATTCGATCGGAATCGCACTTCACCGGCGGCTGGCTCTCTGCTCCACAACGACAAGAACAACAAGATAGCGAGGAGGATGCAGTGAAGCGGACCAGTGGTGACGATGCTCGCTCACCGTCTGATTCTAGTAATCTAGTTCGTCGTGATTCGTGCACTTCACTCTGCTCTAGGGCCTGTTGGTATGGAGGAATACAAAACACAGGAATGGAAGAAAACACACGAATAGAAAATGAAAAAGGTAGGAAAACAGAGAAAAGAAAAAAATATATAGGAATTGTATAGAGATGTGTGTTTAGAACGCATGAACAAGAAGAGTATAGAAAGTTTAAAAGTAGACACTAATTAGACTATCAAAGGGTCGCACCATTTTTACCATCTGATGATCGACGTATCAAAAGGTTTCCGCTGGAAGATTTCCGGGCCATCCGCGGCTTCCACGTCTCGCGCGCCGACGCGTGCTGTGCTGCCCACGCGGCAGCTATCCATCGGTCGCGTAGGACCCACGCCTCGGCCGTGTCTCCCAAACGAATCGATGCCTTCTCCTTCCTCCGCACGCTCTCTCTCCCTCTCTCCCACCCGCCCCGCTGCCTCCTCCCACCGGCGCCGTCCCGCTCCCTTCCACCGGCTCCGCCCGGCGTCGCCCTGCCCCCTCCTTTCCCCTCCGCCCGCGCGCCGCCCCGACCACGTATTTCCCGCGCGGCGCGGCCACCTCCCATTCTCTCCGCCTCCTCCGCCCTTCCCCTCTCCTGCGCCGTCGCTGTTCCCTTCCCCAGCGCCGCCGCCCTTCTTTTGCCGGCCGCTGCCCGCCCGGCTCGCCGCCCTTCTTCTGTGAGCGCCGCAGCCTGGCTCGCCGCTCGCCCGCTCGGCTCCCCCTCCTCCTGCGCCGGCGTCGCGCCGCCGGTCTCCAAGGTTCGCCGTCCGCCCGCACACCCGGGTCTTCTCCTGCGCGCGGGCGGCCGGCCTCCTGCTTCTGCGATGGGGCCGCAGCCTGTCTCTTATACACATCTAGATGTCACATTGACAACTTTGGCACCAGTCCAAAATGAAATAAAGGTCCGGCTGCTGAGCTCGCCCTCGCCCTTGGGCCGGCCATGGAGCTTCCACACCGGTCGCCCGCCTGTGTCGGCCGCGGAGGTCCTGCTTTCATCCGGTCGGGCCTCCCCAAGATGCCATGACGAAGCCGCCGCTGGCAGCAAGACAACCAAATCGAGCACCACCGGCCATTTTGGTAATTCGTAGTTCAGACCACCTCATACACTAACTGCTTTCACTTGCGCTGAATAGCTTGGTTAGAGCTTTAGCTTCATGCCGTAGGCACTAGCTGCTACATATGTCCACAAACCAATAGTACTACGATAAGTTAGGCTGCTCTTAACATACCGTTTACTGATTTCGGTGTTCTGACATGTATTCCTAAATATTCTGCAAATAGTTGGTCTAGCCATGCTTTTATCTGAAGAATTGAGGTGTACAGGTTCAGCGGCAAGGAGAGGTTACAATAGTGCTACACAGAATTAAACTAGACCATACTGATTGGAGACTATAATGTCTCCATTATATTTCCCTTTTTAGGTTTTTCTCAAACATTAGTAATCCTTTCTTTATATTAGGGCCAGTACTAGAATTTCTTCTGACTCCGATTAGCTGCTTGCTGAGCACAATACTAAGTTGTTCTTCCTTTGAGGTGCATAGCCATTTTCCATGCATATCAAAATTATGTTTTTCCATGAGGGTTTCATTGCACCTCTGAACCTCATCTTTTATTCCTGATACTCCACCACCCTCTGTGATATAGTTTCTCATAGCTGCCGTGATTAGTGCAACATTCTGAATCTTTAATATTTTTTAGCAGGTGCCATGCCCATCAAGGAGAGCTCCATCAATATAGGTGTCTACAAATAACCAAAGAAGCAAATGTCACCGTAATGGATTGAAGCCAATGCATAGGTACCTAACTTCTTCAGAAGAGAGTCTTTATTCACATTGTAGTAAGGAATTTGTCACCTTTATTTTTAAACCATGAATTGCTCTCTCAGAATCTCAAATGAAAATTCGGTCAGTAATTAAGAATGAACGATAAGAATGCACTCATATTCAAATAAGTTTAATCTTTTTGTAATTTTCCAAGGAGGTACAATCTCAAGTGATTCATCATCAGCCACTTGGTCTCTTCTTTGTATCAGCGCTTGATTTATTTAGTGCGGAACATATCCTGCTCAGTATACACATGCTTAACCCACTAACCTGTAAATCATGTATAAATGTCACAAATACGCAGACTGAAAAGGGGCATGGGCTCCAGGATGAATTCATCAACGTCATGATTGTGTAAGCATTAACTCTGAATATCATGCTTACCTTCTTTTCTGTTCAGCAATAAAGCAAGCCAGTTTTGGTAAAAGCTGCAATTCAGGTAGTCTTCTTGGTTGTCTTTGTGTTCTGTTTTGCAGAGTTTGTATGGTTGCCAAATTGAGCTACAGGTAAGTGATCTATATTCTTGCATTACTGCATTGGATTTCTTTGTCATGATACTGCATCGAGTCATACAGAATTCCAAATTGGCCATGGACTTTGTGATGTCTTTTGTACTTCTTATCATGTCCACTCAGCTGGCATGTGAAAATGAACAAGATTAGTTCACAGTTTTACTCCCTGAAAATCTCAAGTCCCGTTTTGTTTGTTTGTTTCGGCTAAGACTTCTGTTAGTGAAGCTGGTTAGGTATGGCTCAACACAACTTAGATTTGGGCTTCGGTGCCATGTTAGTGGTGACACAAGGATCCCGCACAGAAACTTAGATTTCCTTTCTTTAACATATCACTTTCTTTTTTTTCCAGTTGCTACCGAATGCCTATGCATGGATTTTGTCCTCTTGGTAAGATTGTTTTGCCGAATTCAGATTGTAGGTTGTAAAAGCAAAAAAGCATTTGGTCTTACTGACCTTTTTTTGGAACAGGCAGTTATTGTTTCAGTACAAATTATTGAATGCTATTCAATTTGAAAGGATTGGAAAGCACAATATAAGTTTGGATCTAAAATACTTCTGTTCGTTGGGGAACCATGATTCTTGGTGGGTGGAGTGATGCAACTGTCGGAGCCTGAAGCAGATCACCCTTTCTCAATTCTGTGGCCACATTAAGCACAACAGACATAAGGTCAGCTATCCATTTGCCCTTCTATCTGCCAAATTTATTTGTAAATACTTCAAAGTGCGCCTTTTTCTCGAAACTAATAACTTGATAGCATATTCTCATTTGTTTAAACTTGATGTGTATGTGTACAAGACAAATGGAATCAAGTGGAAGATCATCGCTAGGGGCAATATAGATGTCTCAATGATAAGAACGATGGTCTGGACATGTACCAGGAATAGAACAGGAAACTGCCTCTGCAAAACCCAAATAATCAGGTTGGCTGGTTCACAACTTCTTCAATTCCAGCCAACTAGTGCTAGATGTGTGTAGCAGATATGTTCAGTTGCTTGGGAATGGAATCAATTCTGTAAGAGTAGTTTTAATCCTTTACTGTTGGGAAATCTTGAATGCACCTATTTCATTCCCTCAGTAAAGAAACTCCTTTCAGCAATGTGGAATAATGTCTAAATATTCTGAATCTATGTTGTTCATATAATGCATTTCACCTCCTTATTCTGAATCTTCCCTCTTGCATCTGGTCTCTTCTTTCAGGGATAACTCCGCTGGAAGGTGTTATAGCTTCTATCCTCAAAATGTCGCCCTACAAAATAGGTGCACCTCTCAAAATATGGTGCCCAAGTACAAGAATTGAACTATTGTTGTTAAACTGTTCTGTATGGATAAGGTAAGCATATATAGCTGTTGGTGCTGCACCTCATAGCTATCATTATTTGTTCAATTATATATGGAAGGATCACTTGAGACTGTGAGAGGAGGTCTCATTCTAACCTAACAGAGTGCTATACCTTCTAAAAGTAATATGATGTTTCACATCTTCCTTAGGGTTGTCTGCGAAACCTTTTGAGGCTATAACTTAACATATTTTTGGTCCTGCAATACATTAATTATTCCCATAGATCCAACATAATATATGAATTCTTTAGATTTAAATTTCAATACTTCCCATGTTCTTATTTTACAAATTCTTAAGGCCATCTGAAATCCCACATGAAGGATAGTACTGACACTTTTGTAACCTGTGATGCCACTGATGAGATCAATTGATGCATTCAACTTACATGGTGATCCTTGAAATTCATGGCACCAATCTTTTATCGACTGATATATACGCCATGCAGCTTAGCTTTCTTTTCCCAATCAGTGCCGCATTAAATTTATTTCCCAAAAAAAATTTAGTGCTTTACCAATTGTGTAGTCACTAATGTACGAAATTTGAAATACTTATTACAAGCATATTATTCCATATTATCCTTCCTCATAATCTTATTTGTAACTTACATGGTCTGTTTAGTTTTGTGCCTTTGGATTTCAGATGAATCTCAATTTGACTCTTGCCTCGAAGATGGCAAATTTGAAGACCTGTCTGCAAAACAGGGCGTACCCAGTGCACAGAGCTCCCGCTCTGTGCGGGGTCTCGAGAAGGGGTGTCAGTGGCAAGCCTTACCCTCGCCTGTGCAATGCGACGAGACCGCGACTCGCCTCTGCAAAACAGGATGAAATGGAAACATTTTCCTATTGCACCTGGCTACATGTTCCCACTAAGCTGGTTATGTACGTAGCAATATGTTCTCCATGTGAGCTGGTTCTTAATATATTTGCTATGGTTTGGCAGTTGTGTGCCATGATGATAGTTAATTTCTGAACTGCTACATTCCATTGCATTGTTGTTGCAATTTCTGTAAAGATGCATGCGGAAACCTTCGATTGAATCAAGATGTAATTTTTTTTTTGCCAACACCGTATGTTTTGCTCAGTGCTGTTATGATTGCTTGGTAATTGTTTCTACAACTAATCCGTTGCCTGGTTTGATCATAAATCTAGAGGCCATATATTTTTCAAAATTGTTTTACCTATGTCCTGTATATATATGGGTCCAAACGATTTGCATACAAATGCTGCAATAATTTTATTAAGTGTAATGACGTTTCCTTCACACGGGCGCGGCGTTAGCGCGCCGGTCGTCCTAGTACAAAACACAGGAATGGAAGAAAACACACGAATAGAAAATGAACAAGGTGGGAAAACAGAGGAAAGAAAAAAAATATAGGAATTGTATAGAGATGTGTGTTTAGAACGCAGGAACGAGTATAGAAAGTTTAAAAGTAGACACTAATCTAACATAATTAGACTATCAAAGGGTCGCACCATTTTTACCATCTGATGATCGACGTATCAAAAGGTTTGCACCATTTTTTCCAATCTAATGATCGACGAATCATAAGATCATATAAAAGATTAAAATATTAGTAGCTGACGTGATTACAGTCTGTATTTTATCTCCGTACTCTCTAGCTAGTCGAAGATTTGTGCTGCACGGTGCATGTTTCCATCTGTTGCTCTTTGGTTCTTCTACTTCTCGTGGAAAATCAAAATTTTGATTTGGTGAACTTTATCTTTCTGAAGATAAACAGTGTCTGTCTCAAAAGAAATGGAGAAGAAAGCACTGTGAAGAAGAAGAACGCCACGCAAGCTTGATTAGTGCGTGAGCAGCCTCGCAAGCGTCGGAGGAAAGATTCCCATGAGCTCAGAGCTCATTTTTCCTTTCCTCCAAAAGTACATGTCTATTTGCCATTCCTCTGGAACGGTTCACGCTGGTTCCTTCGTTCCAAGCGCTGCTACTGCGACAAATACTATAGGAACTTGATTCCTCCACTTTTCCTGCGTTTTTGTGTTCCAAACGGGGTTAACATAGGATAAAATAGTATGCTTCTTTTAATATTTCCATTCCAAGTTCGTCTTTGGCATCCAAAAGCAACTCCTAAATTCATTCACTACGAAAAAGAAGATTTTTCATCACATTAAAATATCATAACATGCATAGAGTAATTAATTGCACAGTTTTGTTGTACTCCACAAGACGAACATTTTAAACCTAATTAATCATTTTTGACAATTTTTCACACATACAAACGAAATGCTATAGTGTTGCAATAATTACGAGGTGATAGGGATCTAAACAAGGGCCGTGTTTAGTATGCGTAAAAGGAATGTGAAGTTTGATGAAAATGTCACATCGAACATTGTAGCGTATTGTAACACTTTTCGTTTATTTGTGGTAATCGTTGTCCTACCATGACCTAATTAGGCTCAAAAGACTCGTTTCGTCGTGTACATCAAAACTATGTACTTAGTTTTTTTTTATTTACCCACGTTTAGTATTCGATAAGGAGAGAGATTTGATGCGATAGATGAATAGCGAAGTTTGGCGAGAAAATTTTTGGCTTTTCAAGAAAACTAAACAGGGCCGCCTTTGTTTGGTTTGGTGTCAGGAATAGAATTGCAGATGACGAGGACAGACACACTCTGCAAACCAGACACACCAATACAAGATTACAGACTTTGAAGCATGTAAAATCTGCAAATATTAAGGCGTCGGGCGCCCAAATTGTTTCAGATAACGCTTCCCAGCCACCTCATCTTCACTTGTCTTACACAATTCCATTCGGAGAAAGAATGAATACACAAGCACAGAAACAAACAACGAGCTCCGTAGAATGGAGTGGAATTTTGCATCCAAACCAAACAAAAACATTCTGACAACGAGCTCCAATGCTTGTCCAACCGTCCAGCTCACATTGACAACTTTGGCACCAGTCCAAAATGAAATAAAGGTCCGCAAAGATTCCCACGCGATAAATATTCTGCAGATATTATCAGTGCACGAGAGCAGCAGCATCTTTTAAAGAGAAACCCACTGCCGTTGGAGTACACACCACTGCTTTCTGTTACCAATCAACATCATGCCAAACTCCGACAAACCTGGAGTGCTGCACCTCGCTCGTACAACTGTCTATCCAGCAAGTGTCGTGTTTTCCATAGGGCATGAGTCTCTGCCTCTCCGGCGTGCTTGTCTGACTGCAGCAGGTCCCAAGTCCGTCTAGGTGAGCAGCTCTGCAGATAGACGTAATGGAACGATGACTAACACCTGAAACACATCCAATTATTCCTTCTGAAAGATATTAGATAAAGAGAATCATATACAATGGAACCGGAATAACTTTAGGCAGAGAAATATAGTGCACATATAGTACTTGCAGCATCTACACAATGGATATACTGTCAGTATTTTCTCTAAATAAAAGACACGCTAGAATGATATGAATATGGTTTTAAATGCACATACATGCCTAAACCAAAGCCTTCTATGCAGATTTCCAGGGGAATATGAGTTGAAGTCCTCAAATGCATTTCTAGTAATCTTACAAATACATTTCCCATGCATAAGGATGAAATATTATAAACTGCCCGTCCAATCGCATCAGAAAACAAATAAAAAAACATAGAGCAATTTTTTCTTGTTATTCACATTTTAACTCGATGCTTCCCATTAAAAGAAGAGAGAAGATGCTTCTTAGGAACTAACCTTAGCTAGCGAAATCAGCTGATCTACTAAAGGGATGAGAGTTAAGTCAATGTGATGCCTAACAAATTTGAATGAAGAGGGCGAAGGAAAAGCACAAAAGAATCAATCAAATTCGTCAAAAGAGAATAAGATGCTCACTTATCCTTTCAGATTTTTTTTTTGGAAAAAAAATATCCTTGGGCCTATAAAAGAAGACACAACAACATCCCAGCTGCAAACCAATTAGGCAATTCCCACACTTGTCTTCCTTGATACCTTTAAGCAAGGAGCCAAGTGCCAATGTCTCAAGCTCAGCCCCTACGTTTCCATGCCCAGAGGAAACACGTCAAATTTCAGGACAATCAAACCTATGCTATGAAGGATGGGACAGCACCAGGAACCAGTGACAAGTCGGTGCATGTCCACATGATGAAAGACGACATGAACAAGGATGTGGACACAATAGCTTCAGACTTCATCAAGCTTAAGCACAGGGCTTGGGCACTCCAGAAGAGCACAACCATGTATCCAGCTTCTACTTAGAAGTCAATAGTATGCTTTGTTTATAGTCTATAGGTCCTAGTTTGAATAACAGAGGTTGCTTGCAGCCTTGGCTACATGCAGAGTCAAGTTAACATGGCAGTTGCTAGCACTACGAATAAGAATGTATTGTAAATATGTGGTGAGGTTATTATTATGATCCTGTTATTTGGACTTGTTTCTATTTGGAGTGATAAGATGGTAAAGAATACATGTTCTTCTAAATATTAACCATTCTAATGATAAAAAAAACTATGCGGATAAAAGAGATTTGACAGAAAAGACCAAAAAAACCTCCAGGTGGAAGAGTCTTGGCATGCTCATATGAATTCCCTGGTAAATCAAATCATCAATGAAATAGCACCGACCTGGACATTTGGAGGTGTAATGCGATTTATTTACGTGATAAAGATTGTCAAGTTCAAGATACATCACAGATATTATACCAGATCAATATTAAGTTATATGTAGTTGAGGTAGCCAGATAATACTACTGGTTCTTACAGTCATCATGTAATCTTATTCTGCCACTGCGAATGGCCCAAAGCTCTCAAAGCATAACATGTCGCTCATAATCTGAATGCAATTGTTTTGATCCATATAGGTCTTACAGCGACAGCCAACAGCAAAGATGCTAGCAACAATGACTAAAAAGAAAAACAGCAGTTTTGAGGATGTCCCACTTGCCACCCTCCCAAGTCGAGTTATATGGGAATATGCAAGCAACGCATGAGTGGCATATTCTGAAATTCAACTTACTTGAGTGGTAAATCCTTAATAGATATCTGATAAAAGAAAACCTCATATATTTATTCTCATCAATCTTTAAATGATATCTGATAAAAGAAAACCTTGTCTATTTATTCTCATCAAACTATATATATTAGACATTCCGATGATCCGTTAAGAAAAACTGTGATGATAAAATAGATTTGACGAGAAGGATGTAAGAACTTTGAGTTGAAGAGTCTTGGCATGCTCATATTAGTTCCCCACTAAATCAAATCATCAGTGCATATAGCAAACCATCATAGGCTCTGGACATCTAGAGCTGTAAGCACCAGATCGTCTATTGAATTGTATGTAGTTAAGGTAGCTCCAAAAAGAAGCTACCTACATGAAGTCATGAACACATGTTTATCTCAAGGTACACAAGTAACAGTACTGGTGGTTAAGTTGTATTATCTTATTCTGAAACTGAGTGCAAGTGCTTTGCTTCATTTGGATCATTTTGCGGGAAAAGCCAACTGCTTACAATGTAATACTAGCAATATTGAATAGAAAGAAAAACATCAGTTCTGAGGATGACATCCTCCTAAGTCAACTTATGGGGTATCAGGGAGACACAGGAGTGGTGCATCCTGAAATCCAACTTAGCTAAGTGGCATACCCTAAGTGATATCTGATAAAAGGAAACCTCATATATTTATTCTCATCAAACTATAAATACCAACCAAGGCTACTCAACAATGCCAAAAGTCTAAGCTTTCACCATAATCTCACCAACCATTGCTGCTTGCACTCCAGTCAAGAAGCTGTCTCAACTTTGATTGATTCAAACAGTTTCGTGACGTGGGGGTGCTTGCGGATATGGACAGGGAGATGTGTATAAGAGACAGGTTAGAAATCTAGGCA
>OAMR01000515.1:800607-817391 GCA_900205405.1 Echinochloa crus-galli
TAATAAGATCCATATATATATATATATATACATACATACATACATACATATATGCTTTTGTCAGTTAATGGCAAGGGGGGATGTGGTGTTAGGTCAAGAGGTTGGACAGATGTGTGGTGAGAGAATCTGATGATCTATCTGGACACCAATATCAACAGCATGACCGACTTATTAGTTGCTTCATTCACTGCTGCTAGCCTATTAAGTGTATTCTAATAATAGACGGCAGCACGAGTAGAGTAGTAGTCGACTACATCCACCCATGCATGCTTTCCTTTCTGCTTTGACATGCATGTGACTGGATCCAGAGCCTTTTCTGTGGAAAGGAACTCACTTCCGTTTCATTAGTTTATGAGTCATCAGGTCAAATTGCATGCATTTGGATAGCTACGAAGCATTAAACTAGGTTTGTTGTAGATTTTGCACTTTGTTCATGGAGGCTCTTGTGCCATAAAAATATGGTCCAAAAGAGGAGACGGCAGGAATCTTGATGCGTGGGAAGAATTTCTACCAAACTGTACCATATACATATATTATATTTATACTGTCTCCGATCCATGTGTTGCCTGGAGCACAGTTCTAGCTGGGGTGACATATTGTTTGTTCGTCCATTCGTCCTATCATTGAGTGAAGGCCAAGAATGCTGTCCTGAAATTAATAAGCTCTCTCATCATCCAAACTTCAATGAATGCCCGACGATTATGCAGATATGGTGGACAGATCTGAAAATTGCGAAGTACTGTATGGCACAGTACAGTACTCCACCAATTGGGGCAAGAAAGAAATTCGTTTTCAGGCAAAGGCGAAGGAGCTCCGATCCAGATAATGCAGGAGCAGGACGAGGAACAAGTAAAAGCAGCTAGCCACTTTGATCGCTGTCTCCGACTAGAGCGAGCGAGTGGCCACGACTGCTTGCTTTCTGCATAATAGCTTTTCTCTCTTTTTTCTACCGCCTCCACACATCATCAAAGCCCATGGGTAGATTTCTCGATCTTTCTGCGCGCACACAGATGAGTCCGTACGTGCAAAAAAATCAATGGAAAAAACACTGATTCACCCGATCTCATGAGATTTCGATCATCCATTCCATTCCACCAACGACGAATGCTACGTGCGTAGCTTTCAGGCAGGCAGGCTCCCACCCGTTGCTGACTGGAAAGAGAAGATGCGGCCCGGGCACTGCCCACAATAACCTCCATTATTATTCCTTGGATGCAGACACAAAAAAACAGCATTAGCATTCGCAGGCCCGATGAAGATGATCTTGCATCCCTAGCTAATTCAATTAATTTCCATGGAGGTCAGATCAAAGCAACACTTTACTTTGATAGGATGGGACGGAACTGATGAACAAGTGGATGTTGGGGCAGCCATGTCCATGTGGGAGACACAAAACTCCGATCCGACTTGGCATGCGAACCCCAAGAATGCGGCTGCTCCACCACCATGCATCCTTGGGCAGGGCACAGCATATATGCAACCTGCAGCTGCTCTAAACTCAATGTACTTGTCTCTTAATTACATGCACGCCTGATATTTGTTTGCAACTGATGAAATTTCTTCTTTTAGTGTTAAAGTTTTTTTTTCTGAAGGGCACGCAGAGTCATTATTTTGCGACTCTACTCTGTAACAATCAGTCGCAATCGAGTCATGCAACTGTCTATTAGTACCTGATGCACTGAATTCTAGCTCGAAAGCGACTTCTCCCGTAGGAAGAGAGGTTGTATTCCTTGCGCCTCACGCAGCTTAGCTAGCCCTCAAGAAACTTTCTTGCTTAGCTTTTGGTCTCCTCTCCTTTTCTATGTAAAAACATAAACTTTTGAAGCATTTGTTTATCTATTTTTTTTATTTTATGTGGCCACAACAGAAAAGGCAGGGTGGTTGAGAGCCATATATAAACACACAAGAGGCTGAGCAACTCTGAATGATCCAACTAGTCTCCACTCCCTTTGTGCTCTGCTCTATAGTCGTTGCATGTGCTGCTCTCTTCAGTTTGCTCTCTCCTCCAACTCCTTGTTGAGGCGAGTTGAGGTCAGCAATGGAGGTGGAGGCTTGCTACAACTATGGCTATGGCTTCCTCCCTGCAGACAGAGGCAGGCACCAGCCACCACCACCACCAACATATGGCTATGGGCACGGCCCCCCTCCACCCCACCCGGCAGGTCTGTCTGATCCATGCATGCTTCTTCGGTTGTTTGTTTGGTTTCTGAATTTATTTCCCCTTCAGATTCTCTCTTTATCGATCTCTGACTCTGAGTGATCAATTCATGCTTTCTTCATTCTCAAGGGGGGACAGTTCTTTGATTCTTGAATCTGGAATTCTAGATTTGACCGAAACTTTTGCCTTGTATTTTTCTGTAACTTAATCTGACTGCTGCTTTGAAAACATTGATCTGCTATGGGGGTGTTTAGTTCCTCAAAAAGAGGGTAAAAAGGTGGATGAAAAAGTCACATCGACACTGTAGCGCACTGTAGCACTTTTCGTTTGTTTGTGGTAAACATTGTCCTATCATGATCTAACTAGGCTCAAAAGATTCGTCTCGTCGTGTACATTAAAACCATATACTTAGTTTTTTTTATTTACCCAGTTTAGTATTCCATGCACGAGGAGAGAGATTTGATGTGATTTGATGTGATAGGTGAACAGTGAAGTTTGGAGAGAGAATTTTTATCTTTTGAAGGGAACTAAACATGGCCATGGTATATGTAACTGTGTATTTGAGGAGACTCCTGGTGGATTCTCTCTGTTATATTCTGTTTCATGAGATGCAACAAGAATACAGTTTCCCTCATGCTTATGGGAAACAAGAAAAATGATTTCCTTTCTTATTTTTTTCTTTTGCTTTCCGGTAATTATTAAGGAGGCTCATCTCAATTTGGAATCTGTAGCTTTATATTATAGCAACAAGAAAGATTTTGCAGTGTGAGATTGAAAAGGGAACTGCACGCCTTTTCTTCAATACAAGGAATCATTATGGAAAAGAAAACTAAAGAAATGCATTAAACATTGCTTACGGCAGTTTTAACTGATCAATGTGGATTTATTTATTCCAGAAGAGGGTGAGTTGTGGGAGTACTTTCCTTGCCCTTTCTGCTACATAGAGGTTGAGGTGCCCTTCATCTGCAACCACCTTCAGGAGGAGCATTGCTTTGACACCAGAAATGCTGTAAGTCTCTGCAACGTCTTCATCTCTCTGAGAGCAGCGCCTGTTTGTTGAAAGTATTACTTTGGAAAATCATTCTGATCAATCAAGGTCTGATCCCAAAAATTAATCAATCGCTTATGGTACTACAATCATGTTACAGTTGCTAATCACTCTAGTATCTAGCTAGTATGATGATTTTGTACATGATAAAAATACAGTTTTTGAACCTCAGTGCAACCTGAAAACTGTCTCCTTGTTTGGTCATTCTTCATAAAGCCTCTCATTTCAGAGTCCTAGAACCTATTAATGATGAGAGTGTATGAAATTGAATACTGAAACGATAGTAGTGAAGTTTTAACTGTTTACCGATGACCTTTCAGGTTTGCCCGATCTGCGCCAACAATCTAGGGAAAGACATGGCGGCACACTTCAGAGTTCAGCACTCGCATCTTCTCAAGGTACTTCAAACGCTTCTTTTCACAGCGACAAGTAGCAGTCCGTGTTCTACTCTTTCACCATGGCCTTGAACTAACTGTTTTTCGATGATTCGTGACAGAGGAGGAAGCCTTCCAAGCCGAGCTCATGGCCTGCAGCTGCTACAAACTCAGCAGCATCTGGGAAGCGAGCAGCGACATATGAAGTGAACTCTTACTTTGAAGAGCCCCAGCACTACAGGATGAGCGGCAGGGCATACCAAGAAGAGCCTGCGCCTGACCCACTGCTCTCCCAGTTCATCTGCAGCGCTGCGCAAACCGACGACGCCATCCCTGGCGATGCCAACGCTGAGAATGGGATCCCAGATGATCAGAGGTAATCCAGATTTTCATAGTATGTCGATATCTTGTTATTGTTACCGGATGGTAAAGCCAGTTATTTGTCAGGTGCAGAAAGGGAGCAAGTGATGACAAGCTGGGACTGGAGGAGAGGTTGCAGAGGATCGACTTTCTCACGGAGATACTCATGTCCACCATTCTTTAATGTGTTGCTATATAGGGTTTCTTGAGCGGTTTTAGGCACGGTTATTAGGATGTTTTGCGGGTGCGTGCACCACTGTCACGTATGCAAAAGCACTCCCCTGCATCACATGTACACCTATACGGCTACACTGTAACATTGTCTATCTGAACTGTTTTCTGCAGAATTCTTGTGTGCTGCATCGCTGTCAATTCTGAATGCCCATGTTCAGAGATACAACAACAGTACAACTATGCATTGACAAACATAAAGAATCCTTCATTCACATTTCACAAGAGCATTTCCCAGTTGGGCTTATTCGGTTTGGTGAGGATTAAAGAGGATTGGCGTTGGCGGGGATTGAGGGGGACTAACTAAATCCATGACTGACAACCCCCTCAGTCCCGGAGATTAGCTGAACATGCCCTTAGAGTGAAAAGGGGGAACATGTGCTCTGTCGTCAGATTACCAAGGATCAAGGAATTTTGATTAATATATATATATAATATCTCGTGTGCTCTACATGTATCATCATCAATATCTAAATCTACTCCAAGGGCTACTGGTGGACAAAAAAGCCAATGAGTGGAATTAACATCAGAATTTCATCCTATGAGACAAATGTTACGTTTGGAGGTGTAACACCCATCATCTCATAATATGCTTTCTCAGCCTCCGCCATTCTTGTCTGGAAAATTCCCCACTCTTTCCGGCAACGCTCTCTTACCTACATAGACGGTACCACAATATAATTCAGTCACAGCTTTT
Organism: Echinochloa crus-galli; assembly: GCA_900205405.1. Taxonomy (NCBI): domain Eukaryota; kingdom Viridiplantae; phylum Streptophyta; class Magnoliopsida; order Poales; family Poaceae; genus Echinochloa; species Echinochloa crus-galli. The sequence goes on from OAMR01000515.1 coordinate 805,476, forward strand.
CATCAGCCTCAACGCACTCCTATACAGAAGATGTCATTATCTACAGAGGCTGCAATATTAATATATATTCCCTTTTCTAAAAAAAAGTTGTAGGAATCGTACCCCTTCCCATGGTGCCCTCCCATTCTCCGACTGCCCCTGTGCATTTCAAGATAATGAAAGGGTTGGCATTAGATGTAGCAAAGTTGGGTTCTACAGCTAGATCTGAGACCACACAATTTGCTTCTTTTATTCTTACCTGGTTCCCAAGAGAAGGAACCACTTGGTGCACAATCCATTGGGAATCAACCACACCGATTTTCTCATGAGCGGGCTGCAAAGAGTTTTAAAGACCTTAATTGAAGACAGGGACAAGATGTTCAAAGGCTATTGAAACCCTTTTTCTTTTAGTGAATAACTGAAAAGTTGTTATCAGGGGCCAACAAGAGAAACAGTCAGACAATCTCTTCAATGCTTTGACACGTTCTGAAGTGCGTACCTCCACACATTTCCGGAGAGCAAAATCGAGACCCCATCCATGAATTAAATCATTCTGCAATAATAAGAAGATGTCAACCAAAGCAAGCCAAATGGACAGTCAAAGGAGAGCAGATACTGAAATTATGTTATACCTGAATCATATGCCACACACATCTCCATGCATCTCTGGAGAAAACTGGAGCCATTATTTCAACAAACCTGTATATCAAACAGATAAAGTTAGGTCCTCAATACTGAGCAACCAGAGTAAGCAGACTCAGCTGCTATGGGGGCAAAATTACATACCCAGCGCATGGGGGGACATGAGGATCAGAGCACCAGCCTTCTCTCTCCTCTGTAACCCTGTCAGAACCACCTTTATAAGATCCTTTCTATTTCATTTTTAAAAAATCAATCTCTGTATCTCATCAAAGAGGCTGAAGTTTGTAGCCTGGCATCAGGATTTATTTTTTTCTATCATTGCGCAAAGCACATTTTGGGAAACAATCATCCAGCATCACTTCCTAAGTACCTACACATGAAGTGCCGCATCTTTCTAGAGGATAACTCAAACAGCTCACTGGGCTGCAAATTAGAGACCCAACCACTTACATGTGAACCTGGCGATCCCCTCTTCTTTTGGTCATCTGCCATGTCAATCCCTTATCTGGCTCTAAACCAGGTTGTGAGATTTCTAGTTGATATTTCTTGACAAGTTTAATGTAACTACAATGTAAATCATGTTAGCAAGTCATCTAAAAAACATGAAGAAATGGTCAAGTGGAGATTAAAAAAGCATACTCATCGCCATTAAAATGATCAACTCCAAGGTCCTCATCCCAGATAAATATATACTCATAGGCTGACACGATATCAGGGTGCAAGAATCTTTTAGCATACCACCTAGAGGTCATGATAATCAGGAAAATTTAGAATCATCTTCCAAACTAAAATATTTGAAGAAGAACAAAGCATCGGAGCACAGTAGCACACACCATTTTGCTTGTTTCCGGACGCTTACATGGAGAGCTCGCTTTGACCACGCAAATTCATCCCATTCACTCACCCGGCCATCATAGTGAAACAAGAGGATAGCAAAATCCTTTGAAAACTGCAACCAAAGATCAAAACTATCAGGTTGTTTGCCAAGTTATAACTCCATTACATGTGTACATTTATAGTTACAGATGAATTTAGAGTTGCTAAAACGAAAGAAAATGGAAATAGTCCTGACTAGACTATAGAACCTGGGACCCAAGAGTAATGTCAGATGTAAACAGATTCTCTCAAAATTACCTTCCTGACAGCCCTATTTATGTTCTCTTTCTGTGAAATGCCAACAGTGAAAGTAACAAGGTACTTCGGCTTGAAGGGTAGGTCCTGCGAATTCGAGTATCCGTGTCAGCAACAACGAATTGTACAAGTTACAAACTTGTGCGAGAATGAACTAAAACATTAAGGTTGTCTTTGATACAGCATCATGGCTAAGATGCCCAAACTAAGGTGGAGATAACGAGCCTTTATGGAAGATGAAGAGTAAATGCAAAACAAGGATAAAAATTAGCAAGAAATGTAGCATACAGTGCATATGTGAGCAGTATAAATAATAAGGTATGAATTCATAGTAATACTCGGATCTTGAGAAAATGGCAGCTTTAACCAGCAGTGTGAGACAAAATTAACTTTAAAGATTGCATAAGAGCAGCAAACAGGCATAAGAATTTATAAGATGACAAGGAGCAAGCATATGCTAATTCTCGCTGACAGTGTGAAGGGAAGCATAAAGAAAAAGGCATAACCTCGACTTTAGAAGGAATAAACCATAACCTCATGGGAAGGAAAAGAAGGAAATCCATCCCCAGAACTGAAATATAGTATGATACAAGAATAGTTACCTCATCTGGGTTTCCCCATAACCTATGCTGATGAAAATCAGACTCTGGTACAACAATACCAGGTGCTAGGCTCTCTGCACCCCTGGGGTTTGTTGGTACATAAATCTACAAAGTTACCAACAAAGATAACTTTTAGATTAAACAGATAATACTGGATGAGCAAGGATTGCTCACGAAACAAAAAAAAAACGAGGTATAATCTTCAATGGTATTGTGATAACAGGGGAACCATGTAATCAAGGGCAATGTAAATTTTAAAGAAAGAAAAAAGGAGGAGTTCTCTAGAGGAATTCAGAAAGTGCACAGGATCCTACCTTCAATGTATCATTCAAGTTTGGTTCAGAGCCATTTCCCCTTGCATTCCTGGCCACAGTCCAAGCATGATTAAGTATAGCTTGAGCTGATAGGCCTGAGTTCTTGTCCTCTATATAAGAAACAATGCTAGATGGAAAGTGAAGCTGCAAAATTTTGAAACAGTAAAAAGTCAGCCCACTGAGATGTTATTCAATAAATGCCATATGTAGATAGACCATGTTCATACCTTTGTTATGCTAACTGTTGGGAACGAAATTCCGACAAAGAAACCAAAGACCACACCGACGATTGTTACTACAATAAGCCTCATGCTTTCGTTAGGTTTCCTAATTGCACTGAAAGGGAGCAAAGGATGAAATCAAAGAACAATAGTGCGCGATATGTTAAAAAAATGAAAAAGTCCAGTGTGCAAACCTGCGTGCAAGTACGGGAAGTTTGGCCATTGCCTAGTATAACAGTAAAAGTAGCAAAGGTGGAGTCTTGTGGGTTGCAGCTTCTACGCATTGCTCAATGGGAGCACAACGATGATAGCTGGGATCTGATGTACACCAATAAGACGCCCACCTGGAAGATAGTGGGATGTGGGTCAGAATAAAAGGCAAATGATCACAAGGCAATGAAGCAGAATTATGTTAGGATGGAAACAGAAATTAAGATGTGTTACCTATTTGTGCATGAACTATTTATTATATCCTAAAGCAAATTATAGACTTTGTTTAGTATAGGGCTCTAGAATATGTGAAGGAACCGATTTGGTGATAGAAGATGGAAATTCCTATGTGAGTCAATAAGTAAGGAAAGAAAAGAATAATACCGTTTGGTCTTAGTTGTGCCTGATTGACTTGAACAAGTAAAGTAAGCATTTTCTAGAGGAGGGACCGTGGGAACCTACTAATACATTGATTTGATTGATTGAGGAGGAGATTATGCTTGCAGAACAAAATACTTGTATGTGAAACTCTGAAGTTGCAAGCTATTTCCTTTCAAAAAAAGAAGTTGCAAGCTAGGGGCAGGAATCAATTCCTCTTGGTCCCGTCCCATCCCATGAGAATATTATAGAGAATAAAGAGGGTACATATACATATATCATGTAAAACGCCTAAACCAGCAAGCAGGGGATGAGGAAAGGAAAAGAAAAGCGTGGTGGTTGTTTTTAATATTATAATATAATATCCCAGCAGACAAGACCAGAAGATGAGCTGTTCCGCTCCAGAAAACGGATTCCAATCTGCCTCCGGGCAGACGCCGCTATTTGCTGACTGAATTGGCCGCAAAATTGTAACAGGTAGAGCAAATGTGCGCGTGAATGGGAGCGGAGGGGACATGCCATGCCGCGCCCGAGGGGGCGGGGCGATGCGAAATGAAGATGACAAGGGTAGCTGCGGAGATGGAGTGGAGATGATTTAGCACCGACCTGGAAGGAGGGCAATGGAGCGGCGGGCGCGCGAGGAGGCGCGGCGGCAATGGAGCAGCGGAGGAGGCGAGGCGAAACCCTAGACGAGGGTTCGTCCGGCACCCGTGGGTTTCGGTGCGTGTGAAGAATGTGGGAGATGGCTGGCTGTGCCTGAGAGACGCGTGCCAAACGCCCGCGCCCGCATGCCTGATTCCCTTCCCTTCCCTTCCGCGCGAGAGCACCCACCACACGACACGAGGGAGTTTTTCTCGAGGAAGAAGAAGAGAAAGATGAGATGGATGGATGATGGGCCTTGCTTGCTTGGCAGTTTGTTCGTTTTGTGGGCCCAACAAATCAACAGCAGGTGCCCGTTCTTCCGTTCCTACTCGACTATATTCATTCATTCGTGTGGATGGCATGCATGTTCCCTTCCCTCTTCCCTCCTCCATCCAATCCAACCAACAAAACAAACAAAGAAAACCACCTGCACCACGAGGATCTCCAACCTTTTCCAATCGAATCTCTAATGCCGCTAGACTCATGCTCAAAGAATTTTCAATACGATGTTGACTCGTCATAATTTTCAATGTATTGTACATAGAGGTGGTAAAGGGCCCTCACTTTTATACTAGAAATTTTAAGGATCGGGCCGGATTAAGGCCGGATCAAAATAATACTAGTTTTTGGACTAAATTTTGTTAGGGTCAAGATAGATTGTGAAGGAACAAACGGGCCATGATCCGTTACCACCCCTAATTGTACAGGAGAATCAAAATCTGATTCTAACACATCTGCCTTTGAATTGACCAATAGTGCTAGTGAAGCACCACAATATAGGTTCGAGATGTTTGTCCATTGATCATTCAACATTTTTCCTTCTTTCTAGATAAGTAAATTGTACTAACCATCCCGCTAAGATCCATAATATATCTTGCCGTCCCAGCATACTACTCTATTCTATGGACATAAATATATGTGCTCTTGCTCTAGTGAACTTGTGTATTACCCAAGGGCATTGGGGAGCCTTTTTTTTTCAAAGTTTCTCAATGACATGTATATGTGCTATAGTGAACTTGAGTATTTTTCAGCTTCGTTGCACTATGGCCAAAAATTTGAATTCCAACAACCCTACCTGTTGCAATTATCCTAGGATCTCAACTTCATATTAAATGGAGAACTCAGCCATGTCTACACCCGTAATGTTGTTTTGTTTTGCGAGTGCTTATAAATAAACCCATTTTACATATTTCACGGTCCCGTTTCATCTCTAGCCTAACTCAGTCTGCTTCAAATTAGGCTTTTTCGGTAATGGTGATATATCTGAGCGTGATTTCTTTATAACTCTTATTCCAGTGCAATTTCACTATCGTGTTTCGATATACTCCCTTTGCGCACTACTGTAAAAGATTAACGTACACAGAAAACTCGTAAATTTTATCCAACAATGGATACATTATGTGCATACTTATTTGATGATAAAAACAATTGTATCAATAGATTTGTAATTTTGTTTATTCTTTATAACATGCTGATTCTATATATATCAGTTATAACTATATACGATATACTCGCAAAAAAGAAAAAAATGTATAGTGAATAGACATCAACTAACCGAAAGAGTAGAAAAATGGGATTGTATGAACTTATATTGTATGAGGAATTTCTTAGACCTGAAGTTATACCGATAACCAAACAGGTTAAATAGTAGCTCGAGGAGCTATATAGATATGAAGTTGATGGAGCAGACTTATTTTTTAGAATAAAGTGCTCCCAGACAAATGTTAAGAGTCACATCATCACAAGGATGCATGCAAATTTCTTTACCTCTCTAAAAAAGAAAAGAAGAAATGCACAAAAATCGACGCGGCCACCCAACAATATACCAATAATTAAATCTGGCTATTTTGATACGTGCTCCAGCCTCCAGCTACTAGAAGGTTCCCTCCCTGCCCTGGGTGGGCGGGGTAGGTGACGAGCGCAAGAACAATGACTGGTGGGCCAATGTTACTTGACTAGAGTGATACACACCTCGTGTCCTGACGCTTCGTCAGCGGCGGCGGCGGCGGTATTGATCCAAAAGCTCCATTCTTTTTTAAAGAAAATGAAAGCTCCATTCCCCCGAACCCCATCCTGACGAGAAGAAGATGACCATATCGCCGGTGTTCACCCTCGAGGAGGTCTCCAAGCACAACACCAAGGACGACTGCTGGTTTGGGCTTGGGCCATCTCTTTCGCGCGCGGCTGACGGTAATTTTTTCCATGCCTGGGTCGCGGTGTCGGTTGGTAGGGACGGGGGTGGGCCGTGGGTGGCGGCCATCTCCATCGGGCCTCTGATGGTCTTTCCTCAAATAAATAGAAACTCCGCGCGTGGGGCGGTTATATTTGGGGCTCTAACACTATCTCCAACAGAATATGCAAAGGGAGACCCAAACTCATTTTTAGATTGTCAGTGTTTTAGGTAGCCAAAAATACCCTCCAACAGATGACCGAGTCACAGCACCTATTTTGCCTCCTCCCTCCCACGCGACGCAAAAATACGTCCTCTCTCGCACGCAACGCAAAAGCGGGCTTGTAAGAGGCGTCGGCGGCCAGCACGGGCGGGAGACGCGGTGGAGTGGAGCAGGACTCATATTGTGGAATGGGTCTTGTATTTGGTCTTGGTTGTTGTAGATAGTCTAAGACTGTCCGGAGAGGGACTCGGTGTAGTTTTTTTTTTTTTTGACAGCTAGTGTCCACGTGTTGTGTGCTCTCTACTAGAAGGTTCCGATCGGATGCGGTGAGGGTGGGTGGGGTAGGTCAGGTGATACCCAAACGGACAATGACTGGTGGGCCTACTTACTTCGTCTCCTCCCTCGTTGTCGTCGTCGTTGGATCCGCTCCAAACCTCCGAAGCTCCCTCCCTCCATTCCCCCACCCAAACAAGAGAAACCCCCGGCGAGAAGAAGAAGACCATGTCGAAGGTCTTCACCCTCGAGGAGGTCTCCAAGCACAACACCAAGGACGACTGCTGGCTCATCATCTCCGGCAAGGTACCTTTTCCTTTTCTCTTCTCTCTCTCTCTCCCCTCCCCCTGAATCTAACATACGCCGCCGCCGCCGCCGGATCTCGCCCCTTTGCTCTGCTCGGCTCGAATTCCTTCCATCCTTTATAGAGTACCCCTAAAAGAAAACGAGGGATAGAGAGAGAGAGGAAAGATCCCTCTGCCTGATTCCGTTTGGACCTCCATCCACCCTGATCCACCCTTGTGATTTAATTTAATTCCCTCGGGATCTCAAGATTCTCTCCTTTTAGATTCTCATCTGATCCGACCTACTGCACTAGCGATTAGGCTAGCTACGCGGGGCGGGAGGTGCAGCATCTCGTGGATCCATCGCTCCTTCTCTGCTCATGTCTCCCCTTCTCCTCTACATAAATAAACCCCACCCTTTCCTGCTATGGACTCCACTGAATTGGACTGTCATATTCCTCAGACCCAGTTCTTTCCCACTGCTGCTATACTAGTTGCTCAACATTTCTTCTTCTCCATCATCATCATTGTGGCGCAAGCAACAACATGCCGCCACATCATAGTGCTATTTTACCACTAGTGGTCACGCGCAATTCCGATGACATTGTTTCACCATACCCATTCCGAAACTTGAAAATTTCTTCAGCTGCTACTGCTCTTCCTTTTGTTTTTCCAATTTTACGGAAAGGAAGTATGGTGCTAGATTCATTTCCCTGCACTTAGCTCTAATTTTTTGTCTGAAACGTCATATATAAGTAACCGGAGGTAGAGTACTTAAGGAAGTACACTTGCTCTCTTCAATATACTACTGGTCACTACGATCCCGCACTGCTTAACTGAAAACCTTTATTGGTGAATAAATGCTTTATCAACTTGTTATTTCATACATGATAGAAAACATATGTCCGGTTACTGAGCCCGTACTGCCCCTACATTCTAGTGGATCTCACGGCCTGTCCATATTGTCTGTACATGCACCACCTAAGTGTTTTTTGGTAATCTGTCTCTTTCTTGGAGCCCACATTTTAAAGATTATTATGCAGCCCATAATATTTGGTGGCCTCACTTCCTACAACCATGTCTTGTAGTGCATCTGGAACCTTCTTGTTATGGTCTTTGTTTCGTAGGCTCACTATCTGACTAGCACGTAGTATTCAAGATCCTTCCTGTATAACGACTGCTGATATTAGTCTGCATTTCATCTCTGCTTTAAGTTCAACAAAATATATTTGTCTAGATGCAAGACGACACTATGAAAATATACCCCTGTAGATGAATCTTGTTTTCTCTGCTTTAAAATTAATAAACGATGAATGCTTACTTCTAGAGTTCTAGTAAGAAGAAAGGTGGGCCACTGTTTGGGCTCATGACTCTAATTGAGATGCGTGGCAGTGGCAAAATTGGCCCGTGATTTCCCTTTGGAATTCCTAGCATTGTTGTTGTTGTTATGTTGACAAGGCTTCATATGAATATACGATGAACCACTTCCTCTTTCCAGAAATAGAACTTACAAACAGATATGCTGTGCTTTCTTAGGTGTACAATGTGACCAAGTTTCTGGAGGATCACCCTGGAGGTGATGATGTTCTGCTGTCTTCCACTGGTAAATCCCAATTACATACTGGCTCATGTTGTGAAGGTGCCATTTCAGCTTTTGATGTTAACCCTACACTTTTTTCCTTCCCAGCCAAGGATGCCACTGATGACTTTGAAGATGTGGGCCACAGCACCACTGCTCGTGCCATGATGGACGAGTACTTGGTCGGCGAAATTGATGCAACTACCATACCCACCAAGGTGAAGTACACGCCCCCGAAACAGCCGCACTACAACCAGGATAAGACCCCGGAGTTCATCATCAAGATCCTCCAGTTTTTGGTCCCCCTGGCGATATTGGGCTTGGCTGTTGCTGTAAGGATCTACACCAAGTCAGAATCTGCCTAATATTGTCGTCAGTCGTTCAAATGTTATAACTGAATAAGTTAGTGAGGATTTGTACGAGCGAGCATGACCTGTCATGAATTTGGAAACTTCAGTCTCTGTGATGGTATTGTTATGGGCAACGTCTATTGGTAAAGTGAGACTCAAGTTAATTGGATGGATACAGTTCTGTTTGCCTTATTCTTTTTTTTTTCTTTCCGGGGATGTTTGCCTTATTCCTTAGGAATGTTGCGCTGCACACGATTGTTGTTCAGCACGGTTTTTTCTGTGCTCTCACCTTCTCTGATAGAGTCAGAGAGAGATGTTTTGCTACATACTTCCGGAAGAAGCTAAACTTGAATTAGTTGGCATCATATGTTTTAGTACCTGTTATGTTCTAAATACTGGTATGTTAAAGGAAAGGACATGCGTAGAGTTTGAAGTTATATGCTTCAGCTATCAACATCACAATTTTGACCATGCATGGAAATTTGGAACAGAAGTTTTTGAAAGTTTTTCAACATTCAAAACAAACGCAAAAGTGACACAAACTTTACACCCTGACAGTATGCATAATGCTCAGAATTCAGTTCTTCTAAGATACCAATGGCTCTGTTTAATCGCCAGATTGCAGAAAGGACCTCTAAAAATAATGAACACCATTCTGGTGTCCCAATGATGCTGTTTGTCGCTTAGAGAGAATCCATGTACTTGTATGGGACGATTGACCTCTTTTCTCTTCCTCCTCGATATAATGATGGCCATTCTCCCGTTGGTTGAGGGAGAAAATGAACGTCTTCACCGTCTGTCTCGAACTGGAGCAAGATGTGGATCATCTAGATGCACCATTATCAGTCAAGCTTCTGGACCATCAAGCGCTCTTCGTTGGCCTTGGTGGCCAAGAAGGAGGAGCCCGATCGAAATCGAACTGCTCACTGATGAGAGCTCACACGCCGACAAGAAATGAACATCAAAAGTACACCGTTCTGGTATCTCAGAAGTACCCTTGTCCTCTTTTCTCCTTGTTATTAATATTAACAATTTTCATCCTTGCTTGACAGGATGTGAATTATATTGTGGTAGCACATTATTCTATCCCACCGCTGAATCCAACAAAAAAAAACAATGTCATCGTGTACAATACAGTGAGCATCATTAGTATCCATTAGTTACAGATAGCTATGAGGTCCTACTACATCTGATGACGGAGAGTTGATGTGCCGACACTACCAAGCGATAGAGAATGTTCAGACTGAAAGACCCTTAGCAGATAAAATATTGTTCTTCATGCCACCTTCAGTTGCGCCCTGAAAATTTATTCATGTCAGCACAGCACAAATCGCACTTATTTTAGTGAAAATAAAATCAACTGGTCCAATAAATGCTGTTTGATTCTGTTGCTTCTCATTTTTTCCCTTATGCATGATGAAATTACCAGAATCATTCAGTTATGGTTTTGCCATTTTGCAGAACTGTAACTCAGCAAACGTACACTCCTACAAATACGTGGTTATTGACAGGAAAATACCAATAGATTAATATATATGTCTGTGAAAGCTGAGAAGAAAAGGAAGTATAACTGACAGATAACCGCATGGCTTGGACAAGTGTTCCACTTATAAGGGGATAACATCATACAAGTGTTTGATGTGAACTTAGGAAGCAAAAGATTTTTGTTCATACTATCACAAAGAAATATCTATACATGTTCAGTTACATTACATCTATATTGCTAAAGTTTTTTTTCCCCCAGCACACTCATTATCTGACTACATCTTTGGAGCAAACGAAGCTAGGATAGAAACAGCCACATAACCTACCTAGCGAAGGCACATAGCTGGCTTCCTTTGCTAATAGTGCAAATGAGTGGACAAAATCAGCCTAAGAACTCAGAAGGGCTAGATGCAGTATCTATTGCTCTGTGATACAACACTTTCACTTTTCTTTTTTTGGTAACATAGTTTGCTAAGTTATTATCAGCCATACCAAAGTATCAACTATGAGCTCTCAGATTACTTTGAAACCTACTTTGAATTTGTTTCGATGTACAAAAAAGGAGTTTATTCATGTGTAAATGGTCTCAAATTCTCAATGTCAAGGATTCAAGGTTCTGAAACCCACAATTATAGCAGGGGTACCACTTCAAATGACACCGGTCAAGGTTCAATTATTAGCTTCCCAATGATACTTGGAATTGATTTGACGGGATTGTGCATCTATGATCTATTGAAAGTGGCGTGCCAATTGAGCACATAAATTCAGTCCTTCATGTAAACTCCAGGTTCTAAAAATTTGTCACCGGTATTCGTTAACCTGCCTAATAATGCAGTACCACTGTCGATATATACATGGACTAGTAGAACAAATTATATAACTATGATAAATCTGTACCAGAGTGTATAGCAAAAAAAATGCAATGTTCTTGATTTGAGTTTCCCTTTTGTTATTTATCGTCCAAGGAGCATCCTTATAGATTATACCATGTATTTCTTCAATACAAATTATATTCATTCATTGATTTATATTTAAGATTAATAGGCAACCAACTGGATACAGAAGCATGAACTCATAAATCATGCACTTAATAAGGTGACATGACTGAAATCATAGTTATATGCAGAAAAGATTCAGATATTCAGTACATTTCAACTTGCATTGTTTATAACAAGCGATACTGACGAATTGTAGCAGTAGTCCAAATTGTAGTATCAAGCTCGGTAGAACGGAGTAGGACCACCAATGATCGAGAGGTTGGGTGTGTGCTCACTGTATTCAACTATTGATGCAGGAGGCAATTGTCCAATACAAATCTCATGCACTGTTGATAACAGAGGAAACAGCTCCTGCCACCCTCGATAAGTTAAAACTTCATACACTTCTCTGGCTGTGGACACTCCCTGTAAAATTAATAGAATTAGATGGACCTA
>OAMR01000515.1:821398-833506 GCA_900205405.1 Echinochloa crus-galli
TTTTTTTGGTAACATAGTTTGCTAAGTTATTATCAGCCATACCAAAGTATCAACTATGAGCATCTCAGATTACTTTGAAACCTACTTTGAATTTGTTTCGATGTACAAAAAAAGGAGTTTATTCATATGTAAATGGTCTCAATGTCAAGGTTCTGAAACCCACAATTATAGCAGGGGTATTACTTCAAATGTCACCGGTTAAGGTTCAATTATTAGCTTCCCAATGATACTATGGATTTATTTGACAGGATTGTGCATAAATGATCTATTGAAAGTGCTGCGCCAATTGAGTATATAAATTCAGTCCTTCATGTAAAATCCAGGGTCTAAAAATTTGTCACTAGTATTCGTTAACCTGCCTAATAATGCAGTACCACTGTCGATATATACATGGACTAGTAGAAAAAAATATATAACTATGATAAACTTGTACCAGAGTGTATAGCAAAAAAAATGCAATGTTCTTGATCTTGATTTGCCCTTTTGTTATTTATCATCCAAGGAGCATCCTTATAGATTATACCATGTATTTCTTCAATACAAATCATATTCATTCATTGATTTATATTTAAGATTAATAGGCAACCAACTGGATACAGAAGCATGAACTCATAAATCATGCACTTAATAAGGTGACATGACTGAAATCATAGTTATATGCAGAAAAGATTCAGATATTCAGTACATTTCAACTTGCATTGTTTATAACAAGCGATACTGACGAATTGTAGCAGTAGTCCAAATTGTAGTATCAAGCTCGGTAGAACGGAGTAGGACCACCAATGATCGAGAGGTTGGGTGTGTGCTCACTGTATTCAACTATTGATGCAGGAGGCAATTGTCCAATACAAATCTCATGCACTGTTGATAGCAGAGGAAACAGCTCCTGCCACCCTCGATAAGTTAAAACTTCATACACTTCTCTGGCTGTGGACACTCCCTGTAAAATTAATAGAATTAGATGGACCTAGAATAAGATGCACTATTTCTGATGTCATATATTCAATTTACCTGGAGCTTTTGGCCATCTCTGCCTCCAGCTCATCAAAAGACCTGTCAGAAAGAAAAATGAGATAATGTATGTATATAATAAATTCTATGACATAGACAACTATTTATATTCTTAATATAGGTTATGACATCACTAGATTATTTTTTTTCGTGGTATTCTCCAACAAAGAGTAAACATGGCTACATTAAAAAAATTGAAGATGTGCAGTTTAAAGAAGAAACCTTTTGCCACCATTTTTTGCAAAGGCCTCAGCCACTCTTCTATTTCTCCCGCCAACTGTCATGGGACACACTTTTCACTATCTGTCTGTTTTATGGTTAACTGAGAACAATGAAGATACTTACGACATGTAGTTATTAGGTCAGCCACACCACAGCTCTCAAAGAATGTGTTATCTCTGACTGAAGGAAACAAAAGCTTAGAGAATGCACGCATTTCACGCAAACCAATCCTCATAATTGCAGCCTAAAAAACAGGAAAAAGAAAAATAGGTCATAAGATTATATGCTACCATGAAAGCCATGTTTTTTTAAATGTGTTAAGTACTATTAATAGTAGTATCTCAACCTTTGTATTGTTTCCCATATCCAAGCCATCAACAAGGCCTGCAATATAATTCCGCCATATAAGCCATTAAAATTTCTAAAGTAAACCAACGGATGTGGCCATACAGAATATGGTGACATATAAAACCTGCTGCAATAGCCACGATATTTTTCAGAGTTCCACACAGCTCAACTCCTTCAATATCTTCTGCCTGCATATGAAGGGTAAGATGCACCGATAAAAACTCCATTCAATCTTCATTTTATATATAACAAATTATCTTATCCACTTCAAAGATTATTTTTCTATATTATGCCCAGCACAATGTTCTTTGGTATGTATGTACCTGTTTATAACTGTTGTAAAAGGAATTCATTTACTAAGACAGTGACTTTCATTTTCCTGAACATACGTATATTGGGAGGACCAGAATGCAGAGTTTTTAACCTACTGCATTTATTCATGAAGATATAGTTGAAAAACTTACAACAGAAACTAGGAAGTAAGGTGTGGTGAAAAGTTTAGCCCATCGGTTTGCCACTTCCTTATCTTTCCTATATCCAATTGTTGCTTCACTGAACTTCTCAACAGCAATCTGCACTTGAAATATACAGACACTTATTTTTGCTTGTGAGAGCTACAGTAAATTTTTGCACTGCAAATTCAGTAAATGCTTGCCTCATTTGCAATGTTTGCACCCATGAGGACACAGCAATTGATTCCAAGAGTATCTGCAATTAACTTAGATATCATGCACGGTCCTTCCATCTTGACCTCCATGCCCTTGATGAGGGAGATAGCTTGAGCTCCTGGCCTTAGCTTGCCTACGAGCTTCTTACATATACCCTCCACAAATTGATGGGGAGTCACAAAAACCAGCATATTCGCATCTTTGACTGAGAAAACCATAAAATCTTATTGAACCTTATGAAAAAGTATGCACTTGAATCAAATAGAACTGCCTCCATTACTAGGTCGACCCAGAAATCAGCCGAACTGGGTAACAGTATGATTAATTACCTGCACTCTCCAAGTCAGGGTCAGCAATAACATTCGCTCCAAGCTTTATACCCGGCAAATATTTGCAGTTCTCCTGTAACCCATGAGAATAACTTTAGAATCGTTGTCACTAGTAGTGTTATAAGCCATTGGTTGATCCAGAAGCAAGATAAGCTAACGAGATTCAACTCTTACATTTTCTTCGTTAATGGAGTCAGATAGCTTCTTGCCTGTTGGCAGCATCTCCTCAAACACCCACATCCTTACTTCATCTATAGAAAATATAAAGTCCTAAAAGTTAGTACTGATAGGTACAAGAAAAAAACTCTGCATGTCAATGATACCTTTGCGACCATAAGGCCCATGCATGTCTCAAACGACCCGACACAAAGATAACACAAAGTTTAATCAATCTTACCAAATATAGTTGAATGCTGCAAACTAATATAAAGGCACTCGAGTAGAATAAGAATTGAACGAGATGCGAGGCGAGACGACACAAAGACATTGCATTGTAGACAGAGAGCGCCAATTCAAGAACTAACACACACAAGGAGCGGAGTGGACAGGTACCGTAGAAGGATGGCAACTTGGGTGTGTTGGAGGCGATGAGGCGTGAGGCGACGCTGCCCCAGTTGCCGCTGCCAATGACCGCCACCCTGTACTTGGCGTGCCCGTTCTCCATCTCCGGCGAGCTGAGGGTCCGGCAGGCTCACGTACAGCAGCCAAAATGCAGATCAAGAAAGCAACGAATCCAAGAAGAAACAAAAGCGTCCCTTTGTATAAATAGCAGAGATTGGGGGCCGGGCGGGCGGGCGGAGAGGAGGAGAAGGAAATTGATCGAAGGGCAGAGGAGAATGTCCGTGGGTGGTTATAGCTTCAATAGGACGGCGGGCGGCGAACCCCAAGAATCGCGTGTGTTGTGTTTGTTTCTTCCTCTACCAGTCCTGTGTTTTGTTTTCTACCATTTCGTTTCGTCCTCGGGATTGAAGAACGAACTAACAAACTGCTAGAGGAGAGGAGAGGAGGCGGTGGTATCGTCCTCTCTCTCCGTCTCGTCTCGGTGGTATCGAAGAACCTAGGGAAGGCCAGGCTCGACCAACTAGGCCCAACAAAACCAAGGGCCCAAACCAAACCAGTTCATGTTCACCTCTCTCTCTCTCTCTCTCTCTCTCTCTCTCAGAAGTCATCATGCCAATCGTTTTCAGTCTTGTTGTTAGGCCTCTACGATGGTTTACAAGCCAAGCCAAGGCTTCGGTCTTGACGATAGATGTGATTGCACGCTTCTCGTTGGCTACTTTCTCTTCTCTTGACTCCTCTCCCCGCGGTCTAAGGAGGTGCCGCCTGCTGAATTATATTGCGTATGATTATATATATCTGCATAAACAAATGCACCGATCAAATTTGGTACACTAGTATGCAATGGTGATAAAAGACAATGGTTCTAGAAACAAGCAATGGTAACTAAACTCTGACTTCATTGCGTTGCTTGTTTCTACCTCGGAGGTAGCAAGCCTGCTTAGTTGGCCTGCATTGAGCCCTCCAAGAGTCCAAGCTGATATCAACGGGGGCGGATGCTCGTGGCCATAGTTTTTTTAGATTAACTCGTGCCCATAGATTTTTTTTAATTACACAGTACAACGCAGACTCTCACACACGCACACACTCTCACCCCTATAAATACACGTACGCGAACCCTACCCCTATGAGCACCTCTGAAGGACTGAGCAGAGCACCGGCAAATCTGGAGATTCCCGAAGTCACCATTGACGTCTCGTTGTTGACGAGAACGCCGCTTACCACTTAACGTATAGCGACGATAAATCCTGATAAATACCAGAAAAATGTGTGAACTCTCACTGGACCGTCCTATCATTGAACTACAAGTCCAATCACACTCGTGCCCATAGATGGGAGCGTGGTCCAGGTCGGATGGGGGCAAGAAGAGGCCATATATGGATGGGCCCTCTCAGGGCCCTCTCATAAGAGGAGGCCCATGTACCAGTTTCGGAGGGCGCCGTCTCTCCTCTGGCGAAGCGTCGATGAGCTCTCAAACCCATCCACGCTGCCCCTCCTCATTTTTACTTTTTTTTGGCCTCCTCATGCATGGAGCACTAAACGTGGATAAATAAAAAAAACTAGTTGGATGGTTTTGATGTACACAACGAGACGAATCTTTTAAGCCTAGTTAGGTACAATGTTTACCACAAACAAACAAAAAATGCTACAGTATCCGTGACATTTTCACTTCACTTTTCACCCGAACTAAACACCGCCTTGGTCCCGCTGCACAAACGTTAGGCGTTGATCAAACCCGGACGGAGGGAGTACATACGAAGCAGCTGCAATGTCAACGGTATTTTGTGTTCCATAGTGTGTTAGAGCTCCGATTGCAGTAGTTTCTACTTTTGGTATGAGCTCCGATTGCAACAACAATTTATACTTGTGCTAGAGCTCCAATTGCTAAACAACTTTAAGAGAGAGCAATGAATGCTATCTGCCTTCCTGTGTTGCGTAGCATAGCACTTGTAGAAGGATCCTTTCTTCATTTCCAGAAACCTAACCTGGTGGCTGGTGCTATAGTTGGAGGGTGTGGATCCTCTGTGCCTGTTCTCTGATGGAAACAAGGTTGTTCTTGATCTCACTGGAGATCCTTCCTTCCAGTAAGCTGACCGGAACCCACAGCTTGGGCTCCAGCTCAACCAGGTAGGACAGTGTGGTCTGGAATTCTTGCTGTTGGTCCACGGAGGGGGCATGAACAACCTACGTACATAGTATTAATTCGTCGATCTGATTAATAATACATATAATTATGCGAATTCAATTCGATTGGACTGGACTGGAGCGAGTAGCAACAAGGAACGGAAGGAAGAGACCTGTTGGACGGACCATTTGCCCTGGAAGAGCTTGAAGTCCCCTTGGACCATGTTGAAGTGGATCTCCCTGCGTCTGGTGCGTGCGTCGGGCAGGGGCAGCGACTCCTCCATCATCTCCCGCTCGTAGCAGTCGATGGTGCCCTTGGCGTTGAACTTGAACCCCAGCGCAAGATCCTGCTCCCCGACCTGCCACCGATCGATTCAATCCATACCATGAATTCTTCCGTAAATAAATAAACTCTCGGATTTATTTATTGGGGCAAACAAACAAACAAATAAAGGTGCATCTATCAGAAGAGACGAGAGAGGCCTGGTAGAGCCGCGCGAATCCCTGTTGCTGGTCGACGAGTCGGCACTCGGAGAGGCCGGGGATGAAGTCGGCGAGGCCCTCGTAGTCGGTGAGCGTCGCCCACACGGCCTCCAGCGGCGCCTCCACGCCCACCCGGGCGCGCACCACCCGCCGGTTCCGCTTCCCCGTCTTGCTCACCTGGATCTCGAACCCGATGCGCTCGTCACGGTCCTCCGACGAGCACTCCTCCTCCTCGGTGGTGACGTCGAGCGGCGGCGGTTCGGGCGAGGCGCGGGGGGGTCGGTAAGAGAGGCAGATCCCCCTGCTCCTCTCCCTCCGCCGAGTGATGCTTCTGGTGGCGGTGAGGAGGCGGAGGCTGCTGTTTCTGGTGGCGGTAGGGTGGGATGAGAGGCCGGGGGAGGAGGCGCGGCAGCAGCAGGTCGCCATGGCCGCCTCGTCTCCTCTCGTGTTTGATTTGGATGGACATGGACTTTGGGGGTCACTGCATATCAGGACTCACTGCAAACAAAGAAAGGCCCGGCCCGACGTCATCATACCAGACGAGGATAAGAATCTGTGTTTCTATAGGTAGAGGAATTCCCTCTTTTTGATACGTTGCTGGGAAAGAAACACTCTTATATGTACGAGTACGGAGCTCATCCATCCGTCGTGCCGGGTTGGCTTGCCGACGCAAACCCTATTTTATTTTATTTTTCCAATTCAAAACGAAATGAAAAGAGGAAAGTTTTCCTTTCATGATGGTCCAAGGCAAAGCAATATGCTGCATACGTGCCCTGCTCTGCTCCTCAGGTTGCACACCCACCCGCCACCAGTCTGAATGCTTCGTCTTATCTATCGTCGGGTCAATAGGAGGGTGGGAGCCAGCAGCAGTATGTCTGTCATCTATTCCGTCGAGGCTACTTCCTCCGGTCAGTGTCTAGACAAAGTTTGAATCAAATATTTAAAATATAAATCATAAATAACATTTAAGTCTAGTGTAATATTCGTTTGGCTTATCAGCCACCACCGGTCAGAAGTACTTTTTCCTCGTAACAAACCAGCCGTCAGCCACCGATACTTTTCTCTCGGAACAGATCAATAATAGCCACCAGCCAAATAAACATAACGTAGAAATATGAAACTCATATAAATATATTGGTCTTAAAAATTATTTTTATAAAAATATACGTATATAACTTTTTTAAGAAATATTTTTATAAAAAAAAAGAGAGGTTAAAGTTGTGATTTGACGACCGTATCGCTGTTCTGATAATGAACAGGAGGAGGGAGTATACACATTGCATTGAAAGAAAGATGGAGTGACACCACAAATAAGCACACTGCACACGATCAATCGTCGCGTCGTTTATTACATAATACGGAGTAGTAGTATATATCATATTTATTGGGAGCTGATAATACACACACGATCAGTACGTTAGCTTACAGTTGGCCATGGATGCTTGAATTGAATTGGGTACCTGCAGCAACAACTATTTGTCGCCGTGGCCGTGGTGGTACGGCTGCGGGTATCCTGCGGCGTTGTGGTGGTACTGGTGGCCGCCGGTGAGCATCATGGGGACATGGTGGTGGTAGTACGGCGCCGGCGCCGGGTCGTGCACGAGGCTGTGCGGCACGGGCGTGGAGGCGAAGATGTGGTCGGAGGGGGAAGGGCCTTCGTTGGAGAGCCCCTGCATCCGCTTCACGTAGAGCCTGTACTTCTGGAGGTGGGAGGCGACGTTCTCGCGGGTGAGGCCCTCCACGTTCATCAGCTGCATGATGGTCTTGGGCACGGCGTTCTTGATCCCCAGGTGCGCCACCACGTCCACGAACCGCTTGTGCAGCTGGGGAGTCCACACCAGGCGGGGGCGCTTGCTGCTGTTGCTGGTGGTGTCCCCTCCTCCTCCTCCTTGTGCCTCCTGATTGAACGCCGGGAAGACGGAGGACGAGGACGACGCGCGCCGCAGCCGCGACACCGTGGCCGCCGAGGCGCGGTGCACGTCCAGCAGCGTCCGGCCGGGCTCCGGCGGGATGCGGAACGCGGCGGCCAGGCCCGGCGGGACCAGCGGCTGGGAGAGCGGGGTGAGCTCGTCGGCGCCCGGGAGGCCCGTCTCCCACTCCATGACCCGCTCCTCGTCGGCGCCGCGGCAGCCCAGCAGCTCCAGCTCGTAGTCATCCACCGCCTCCTCGCCCATATCGATCGATCGCGCTTAACCTGGTGATTTGGTTGGTTTCAATCAATCAATTCAATCGAATCCCTACCAACCTGCCTTTACCTAATTGATTCAAGGAGGGGACTCGATTATTCCAAGCCCAAATCAACCCTCAAGTTCTGCCTGCCCCCCACACATGAAGGAGGTGGATCGGCGGCGGGCGGAGGGAGAGGGGGGAACGACGAACAAAGGGAAGAAGGTCAGGAGAGACCAAAGAGAGAGAGATATTTCGGCTGCTGAGCTGTGCAGAAGAGGGAAGGCCTCGGCGGATAATTTAATGCCGGAAATTGGAATAAAGAGCAAAAGCGCAGATCCATCAGGATAGAGAGATCCCCGCTCCACGTGGACCTCTCCCCCCGATATTTTTGATTCGCTTTTCCGACCCCCAGCCGTCCGATCCTGCCCTTTCTCGTGGCACGATCGATATTTCCGTGCTCTTTCCGGGGCCAACTCCACTCCCAGATGAGCTGACTAGGACGCCCCCGAGCCGAAGCCGAGCGAGATATTATTTCCTCCAGATGCGTGGCGTGCGCTGCGGGTACCACACATCCTCTTGTTTATGCTATGCTACTACAATACCGCATCTCCTCTCCAATCCTATCCTTTTGCCTTTGGTCAAACCACCATTTTCCCTTCTCCCGGCCTGCATGCTCAACAAAAAAAATCAAATTCTCCATACTAACGGTAAGGGGAAGCAATTACATACATAATTTAACACCGACAACAAAAATTCCTATCCCAAAAGTACACGCACCCTCCATGTCAATGTCAATACTACCTACATACTAGTAGTATCACACAAACATCCTACAGCTCGATCTAAAGCTTCCACGGTCACAAAAGTTTAATTTCTTCGTGTTTAACATGTCAAAGTTGTAAGTTTTGTGTCCGTGCTTTTGGACACCGGCGATTTACTTAGATCGCGCTACTTTCGATCTCCAGGGGCGGAGCCAAGGGGGGGCTGGGGCCCCCTACAGCCGGCACCACCATGGAAGCCCCCCAAGCCCCCCTTGGCTGGAGGTTAAAGATGAAGAGGGAAGGGGGGCTGGAGGAGGAAGAAGGAGGCAGCAGCCCCTCCCCCCCCTGGCTGCGATGCTGGCTTCGCCACTGTCGATCTCGATAGTAAACACTTAAATACATGAATTTATACTGATTCGGGTAAAGGCCCTACGATGATCAAGGATTGAGTTGGATTGTGGTAGCTATGATTCATTATCACACTTCCTTTTTTTTTGGAGTAGATAGAATTAACACTTCCTTTATGGAAGGGATTCCAATTCACAATGGATCCCAGCAGCACGATGGGCCAGTCCATCGCGCGACCCCGCGGTACAAAGTAAATAGCAGAACATCA
This sequence comes from Echinochloa crus-galli, assembly GCA_900205405.1. Classification (NCBI taxonomy): domain Eukaryota; kingdom Viridiplantae; phylum Streptophyta; class Magnoliopsida; order Poales; family Poaceae; genus Echinochloa; species Echinochloa crus-galli. Next base: position 830,688 of record OAMR01000515.1, read on the forward strand.
GGAGCGGGAGCAGTCGTTTTGTCCTAATCGAAGCGGGAGCAGTCGTTTTATCCTAACGTGGGTCAATTCATGCGCGAGTAGAAGGATAGGGAGGCATGTTGGTGTCTTACATACTTTGTCCCATTTTTTAATTGATGATAACTTTCTCAGGAAGTATCCATTTTTGAATCCGTTTTCACGTTTATATTTCTTATGATTTTATCTACGAAATAAGATCCACTTTCCATAGGTTTCAATGAAATTTTATTTATACTGTCAACCTCTGTATAATGCTATTAGCAACTTATGTAGATGTTTTGTATCAATCTATATAGATATAGTCAACTATATATATCAACTTGTGTTAGAGAATATATACAGATTGATAGTAATAATATATGTAGCCTGATGGTCATAATACATATATAGGTTGATATAGAGAATATATAGGTTTATTTTATAATATATGTAAATTGATAATTATAATATATATACGTTGATAGTTAGAATATTTAGGTTGACGTAACGGATACGTCAAATTTAGTATTCTAATTGTTAACGTATATTCTAACTGTCAACGTACATATATAGATTGATAGTCCTAATATTATAATATATATAGGTTGATACTCAAAATCTATATGTTGATGCAACAAAAACACATACTGATATTCAAAATATATAAGTTGATAGCGGTAAATATATATAGGTTGATACCCCAAAATATATGTAGATTGATAATCATGGTGTATTTGGTGGTTTATGTATTGTTAAACAACAAAACACACATAACCCATAATTTTGCTAGAAATTGTATTCGTCAAAAACTCAATCCCAGAACTCAAAATCTCCACCCTCACGCTCACCACCACTATGGCTCCGTGACATGGTTGATGGGCCACGTACCATACGATCTCATGCTCATGTGGTGTAGACTCAGCCATTTAAGTTGATGATCCATCAAAACACACAGACTCACGTATACTAGGCCCAGACTGCGTGCCGTAGTCATTTTTTATCGGTTAGGCCAGGATAGGTGGAGGCCCGCTGGGCCAATCCATGAATCGCGGGGTCGTGCAGTAAAATGGTCCACGGGTCAAGGAAGGTATAAGGCCCGCCGACTAGCCCGCGACCGGTCGTCGGAAAAAAAAACACAGGCCGCAAGTTGCTATGGTTGCGGGCCGTAGGCCGCGGAAGGTCGCGTGCTCCGGCGCGAGCGCGACCAGGCGCGCAGTAGCGTTTCCGCACAAACAACATCAAACCAATTGCACATAAAGGGCTCTCTGACTAATGAATGGGCCAAGCCCACTATTAGTTTAGGCCGCCTAGAATAAGCGTAACCCAATCTGTTGCAATACAATCACACGCACCACATTTTTTTATCACCCGACGATCATATCCATAGCCCTACAAAGCACATCGTACAAGTATATATACATGTTCTGCCATAATCGATGCCGCTTAAGTTGCGCTCCTACACCTGTCTTTCCTTTTGCTTTACTTTTTTTGTTCAAAATTGTTCATGTAAGACCACTCCTCCTTATATATTGTCTCATGGGCATCCAGTTGTTTTTTCCCATCCCTTGTCATGCAATAAGTGAGTCTAAATGTAGACATAACATGAACAAGATCTAGGGTTCTAGGCAAACAACTAGCTGCTCTGATTACCAAACGTAGACATAAACATGAACAGAGATCAAAAGTTTAACTATATAGCAGTCGCGCTACACAACACCTAGAACCTAAGAATTGAAGTAGATATCACCATTTACAGGAGCTGGAGTATTTGACAAAGACGTTATTGTAATCCTGTAAAATAATGTGTGATGCAAGCTAGCCATGGTAGTAAAGCAACCGTTGGTGTGGCAGTGAAACCGGCGATGACTTTCGTGTCAGCTTAGCACTCGTTGGAATCAGATTGGAGGTCTGTTGGGCGAGGCTATATTCACAGAAAATGATGGCGCTCCATCTTTTTAATGTAGCGTTGCAATAGGAGGAATGAAACCGATCGCCTATTTGGTGCCCCGATCAGGACGTGTAGTAACATCTGGGGGTTTATCCCCCCTGAGAGTTCAGACTCAGGCTTTTATTTAATGTATGATCAATATGATCTACGATAACATGGTGATTATATTTGCATTGGAAATAAGATGGATGAAGCACAATTAATATACATACATGATGGAATGATGGATAGTTTCATGCATCGTCGTCACACGTACGAGATGTGCATATATAGTTTGAGAATTAAAGAAATATATAACAGGCAGTAAAATGGTGATCGGTAAAAGATATATGAGGCGAAACTGAATAAAAGAAAAGCCAAACCACACAATGCATATGCATCCGGCGATCCGATGATGATCCCGGAGGCTGATCGAGCTGAGCGCGCGTGCGCACATGATCGATCTCGATCCTAGCTTAGCTTAATTAGCTAGCTAGTCCCAGATCATGACGACGGCCATGACTGCGACTCCGAGGAGCACGGCGAGGAACTTGAGCCAGGGGGTGTCGGCGCGGGTGGGCTCCTGGGGACGGTAGCCCTTGGCGATGAGGTGGTTGATGGCGACGTAGACGAAGACCCCCGTGGCGAAGGCCATGGAGATGGCGAAGGTCCAGTCGGCGGCGGCGCCCTCCGCCGTGGCGTCGATGCCGATGCCGATGCCGACGCCGACGGGGCTCGAGACGGCGAACGCCAGCGAGTAGGCCACCGTCATGAGGAAGGGACTGTCACACCCGGATTTACACAAAAACCCGAATGTGGCCATATGTGTGCCCAGGAAGTCCACCGACACATATAGCGAAAGATGTGTATAAGAGACAGGGGAGCAAGTGATGTC
>OAMR01000515.1:835976-861214 GCA_900205405.1 Echinochloa crus-galli
GATCATATCCATAGCCCTACAAAGCCCTTCGTCCCAGTATATATACATGTTCTGCCATAATCGATGCCGCTTAAGTTGCGCTCCTACACCTGTCTTTCCTTTTGCTTTACTTTTTTTGTTCAAAATTGTTCATGTAAGACCACTCCTCCTTATATATTGTCTCATGGGCATCCAGTTGTTTTTTCCCATCCCTTGTCATGCAATAAGTGAGTCTAAATGTAGACATAACATGAACAAGATCTAGGGTTCTAGGCAAACAACTAGCTGCTCTGATTACCAAACGTAGACATAAACATGAACAGAGATCAAAAGTTTAACTATATAGCAGTCGCGCTACACAACACCTAGAACCTAAGAATTGAAGTAGATATCACCATTTACAGGAGCTGGAGTATTTGACAAAGACGTTATTGTAATCCTGTAAAATAATGTGTGATGCAAGCTAGCCATGGTAGTAAAGCAACCGTTGGTGTGGCAGTGAAACCGGCGATGACTTTCGTGTCAGCTTAGCACTCGTTGGAATCAGATTGGAGGTCTGTTGGGCGAGGCTATATTCACAGAAAATGATGGCGCTCCATCTTTTTAATGTAGCGTTGCAATAGGAGGAATGAAACCGATCGCCTATTTGGTGCCCCGATCAGGACGTGTAGTAACATCTGGGGGTTTATCCCCCCTGAGAGTTCAGACTCAGGCTTTTATTTAATGTATGATCAATATGATCTACGATAACATGGTGATTATATTTGCATTGGAAATAAGATGGATGAAGCACAATTAATATACATACATGATGGAATGATGGATAGTTTCATGCATCGTCGTCACACGTACGAGATGTGCATATATAGTTTGAGAATTAAAGAAATATATAACAGGCAGTAAAATGGTGATCGGTAAAAGATATATGAGGCGAAACTGAATAAAAGAAAAGCCAAACCACACAATGCATATGCATCCGGCGATCCGATGATGATCCCGGAGGCTGATCGAGCTGAGCGCGCGTGCGCACATGATCGATCTCGATCCTAGCTTAGCTTAATTAGCTAGCTAGTCCCAGATCATGACGACGGCCATGACTGCGACTCCGAGGAGCACGGCGAGGAACTTGAGCCAGGGGGTGTCGGCGCGGGTGGGCTCCTGGGGACGGTAGCCCTTGGCGATGAGGTGGTTGATGGCGACGTAGACGAAGACCCCCGTGGCGAAGGCCATGGAGATGGCGAAGGTCCAGTCGGCGGCGGCGCCCTCCGCCGTGGCGTCGATGCCGATGCCGATGCCGACGCCGACGGGGCTCGAGACGGCGAACGCCAGCGAGTAGGCCACCGTCATGAGGAAGGGACTGTCACACCCGGATTTACACAAAAACCCGAATGTGGCCATATGTGTGCCCAGGAAGTCCACCGACACATATAGCGAACAAATATGGTAAAAATCAGAGATCAAATGCTTTATTAATGTCATCATAAAGTAACGAGTACATCAGAGTGCTTTGGAAATAAAATACATGGAAGCGGAAGTCTAATACATCTCTCTAACGTAGCCGCAATCCCACAGGGACTCTGACTGGGAGAACGCCAACTCAGAAGTACGGCAAATCCTCCGGAAACTCCACTTCATAATCAGCCTGACTCCAATCTGTTACCCGTCCGGGATTTTGCCCAAAAATGATAATAATAGCAAGTGTAAGTAACATAATTACTTAGCAAGTATAGCACGGGGGATGAGGCAAAGAAGGCTTGACACTGGCTTAACTGCATTAGCACTTTTAGTTGGTTCGTTTTAACTTTATCCAAGTTACTACAAGTGAATGAGAACCCGGTTGTAACCCAATTAATAGTGTAAGTGACATTAAACAGGAATAAATACCATATTCTAATCAAAAAGGATCCAGGCCGCTCGTGACCCTGAGCAAGGCTATCATGATAGATCGTACACTCTGCAGAGGTTTCGCCCTTTACCCACCAGTCGCGTAAAAGTTCAAAGGAACTTTGCACCCAACCACGCACATCAACACTTCCGAGGTGTGACTGCATAGGGACGCTACGAGGCTTTCACAAGACACCCTAACAAGACAGTAGCCGCTGGAGTACTACAAAGTGGTGAGAACCTAGGCACCGAGATTGACTGACCCTCAGGGCGCAACGTGAGGGGGTCAATGGCATCCACGCACCGGCAAATCATGCCAACAAGAAAGTAAATGGTGCAACGTGCGGAGCTCCCGCACTCACGGGGGCTCCCAACACGGGACTGGGTCTAACGGGACCTAGCCGACGGGGCTACCGTCCTCGGTGGAATCGGAGATCACCCAGCGCCGTACCTCCCACAACGCCGTAGGCCACTCGGTAACCACTGCCAAGCTAGAGACGTACAAGCTACTCAACCAAGACCAGAGCCATTATAGTTCCGGCGGCGGCGACAGGCTCCCAGGTTGCCGCTTTTACGAACCAGTCCTTAGGGAGAGACACTGGGGCCAGGCAAAACACACAAGCCCCAGCTCCCTGATCCAAGTTGCTAAAAAGCAAGTTTTAACATTAAGATTGAAGTGGACCATTAAGTCAATATTAACAATTAAGTAAAAGTGACAGTAGTTGCGCCTAGCAAAATACTACCCATATGCATAAACCCATAGGAATACAAGGACAGGGAAATAAATGCTAGGAATAACCTTAATGGTAAACAATATTAGACACATGCGTATGTAATGAACAGTGTATTAAAAGAGTGAGTAGGTAGCAAGGATTGTCCGTGCTATAACTTGCCTTCCTCGGAGTAAGGCTGCTGCTGAAACTCCTGCTCCGGCACGTCCTCAACGTACTCGAAGTCCAACGCTACGGGCTCACCGACTGGACACGATCATCACGCACGCATTCCAAAGCAATCATTACATGCAAACAAATTAAATCTATTAGAACAGTACACCAAACAGTAAAAACAGTACAAAAACAGGAGCTAGAAATATTCTACACGTCGCTACGAACACATGAGCGCAAGAATCACGCTAATCGGAGCTAAAACGTGAAATCTACAGCGTTTCTAAGGTTCAGGGACTTGCTGGCAAGTTTCTGAAACTTCCAGGGGCTAATCTGTGAAAAACCGAGGACCTATACGTAATTTTCGTTACTGTGCAAAAAATCATGCAAATGTTGCATTTAATGCACCCATTCGGGTCGTTAACGAAACGATGCACAGTTTCGATCCAGAAACGAAACGAACGCACCCAATCCACGTTTTTGGACCCAATAGTGATGTTTTGGTTCGTTTTTGTCAGTTTCGTTACTGTGCAAAAAATCATGCAAATGTTGCATTTAATGCACCCATTCGGGTCGTTAACGAAACGATGCACAGTTTCGATCCAGAAACGAAACGAACGCACCCAATCCACGTTTTTGGACCCAATAGTGATGTTTTGGTTCGTTTTTGTCAGTTTCGTTACTGTGCAAAAAATCATGCAAATGTTGCATTTAATGCACCCATTCGGGTCGTTAACGAAACGATGCACAGTTTCGATCCAGAAACGAAACGAACGCACCCAATCCACGTTTTTGGACCCAATAGTGATGTTTTGGTTCGTTTTTGTCAGTTTCGTTACTGTGCAAAAAATCATGCAAATGTTGCATTTAATGCACCCATTCGGGTCGTTAACGAAACGATGCACAGTTTCGATCCAGAAACGAAACGAACGCACCCAATCCACGTTTTTGGACCCAATAGTGATGTTTTGGTTCGTTTTTGTCAGTTTCGTTACTGTGCAAAAAATCATGCAAATGTTGCATTTAATGCACCCATTCGGGTCGTTAACGAAACGATGCACAGTTTCGATCCAGAAACGAAACGAACGCACCCAATCCACGTTTTTGGACCCAATAGTGATGTTTTGGTTCGTTTTTGTCAGTTTCGTTACTGTGCAAAAAATCATGCAAATGTTGCATTTAATGCACCCATTCGGGTCGTTAACGAAACGATGCACAGTTTCGATCCAGAAACGAAACGAACGCACCCAATCCACGTTTTTGGACCCAATAGTGATGTTTTGGTTCGTTTTTGTCAGTTTCGTTACTGTGCAAAAAATCATGCAAATGTTGCATTTAATGCACCCATTCGGGTCGTTAACGAAACGATGCACAGTTTCGATCCAGAAACGAAACGAACGCACCCAATCCACGTTTTTGGACCCAATAGTGATGTTTTGGTTCGTTTTTGTCAGTTTCGTTACTGTGCAAAAAATCATGCAAATGTTGCATTTAATGCACCCATTCGGGTCGTTAACGAAACGATGCACAGTTTCGATCCAGAAACGAAACGAACGCACCCAATCCACGTTTTTGGACCCAATAGTGATGTTTTGGTTCGTTTTTGTCAGTTTCGTTACTGTGCAAAAAATCATGCAAATGTTGCATTTAATGCACCCATTCGGGTCGTTAACGAAACGATGCACAGTTTCGATCCAGAAACGAAACGAACGCACCCAATCCACGTTTTTGGACCCAATAGTGATGTTTTGGTTCGTTTTTGTCAGTTTCGTTACTGTGCAAAAAATCATGCAAATGTTGCATTTAATGCACCCATTCGGGTCGTTAACGAAACGATGCACAGTTTCGATCCAGAAACGAAACGAACGCACCCAATCCACGTTTTTGGACCCAATAGTGATGTTTTGGTTCGTTTTTGTCAGTTTCGTTACTGTGCAAAAAATCATGCAAATGTTGCATTTAATGCACCCATTCGGGTCGTTAACGAAACGATGCACAGTTTCGATCCAGAAACGAAACGAACGCACCCAATCCACGTTTTTGGACCCAATAGTGATGTTTTGGTTCGTTTTTGTCAGTTTCGTTACTGTGCAAAAAATCATGCAAATGTTGCATTTAATGCACCCATTCGGGTCGTTAACGAAACGATGCACAGTTTCGATCCAGAAACGAAACGAACGCACCCAATCCACGTTTTTGGACCCAATAGTGATGTTTTGGTTCGTTTTTGTCAGTTTCGTTACTGTGCAAAAAATCATGCAAATGTTGCATTTAATGCACCCATTCGGGTCGTTAACGAAACGATGCACAGTTTCGATCCAGAAACGAAACGAACGCACCCAATCCACGTTTTTGGACCCAATAGTGATGTTTTGGTTCGTTTTTGTCAGTTTCGTTACTGTGCAAAAAATCATGCAAATGTTGCATTTAATGCACCCATTCGGGTCGTTAACGAAACGATGCACAGTTTCGATCCAGAAACGAAACGAACGCACCCAATCCACGTTTTTGGACCCAATAGTGATGTTTTGGTTCGTTTTTGTCAGTTTCGTTACTGTGCAAAAAATCATGCAAATGTTGCATTTAATGCACCCATTCGGGTCGTTAACGAAACGATGCACAGTTTCGATCCAGAAACGAAACGAACGCACCCAATCCACGTTTTTGGACCCAATAGTGATGTTTTGGTTCGTTTTTGTCAGTTTCGTTACTGTGCAAAAAATCATGCAAATGTTGCATTTAATGCACCCATTCGGGTCGTTAACGAAACGATGCACAGTTTCGATCCAGAAACGAAACGAACGCACCCAATCCACGTTTTTGGACCCAATAGTGATGTTTTGGTTCGTTTTTGTCAGTTTCGTTACTGTGCAAAAAATCATGCAAATGTTGCATTTAATGCACCCATTCGGGTCGTTAACGAAACGATGCACAGTTTCGATCCAGAAACGAAACGAACGCACCCAATCCACGTTTTTGGACCCAATAGTGATGTTTTGGTTCGTTTTTGTCAGTTTCGTTACTGTGCAAAAAATCATGCAAATGTTGCATTTAATGCACCCATTCGGGTCGTTAACGAAACGATGCACAGTTTCGATCCAGAAACGAAACGAACGCACCCAATCCACGTTTTTGGACCCAATAGTGATGTTTTGGTTCGTTTTTGTCAGTTTCGTTACTGTGCAAAAAACCATGCAAATGTTGCATTTAATGCACCCATTCGGGTCGTTAACGAAACGATGCACAGTTTCGATCCAGAAACGAAATGAACGCACCCAATTCACGGTTTTGGACCCAATAGTGATGTTTTGGTTTGGTTTGGTCAGTTTCGTTACTGCGGCGTTGGTGGAGGTACGGTGCTGGGTGTTCTCCGATTCCACCGAGGGCGGATGTTCCGTCGGCTATGCCCCCGTGAGGCACAGTCCCGTGTGGGAGCAAACGTTCTCCGAACGGGAGCTCTGCACGTTGCGCTTTTATTTTCCTTGTTGGCCTGCGTGCCGCGCGTTGGACGCTATCGACCCCCTCACGGTGGATTCCGTGGGCGTACGTCGATCTCGGTGCCTAAGTTTACACCGCCGTATATTACTCCAGCGGCTACTGACTTGTTAGGGTGTCTTGTGAAAGCCTCGTAGCGTCCCTATGCGGTCACTGGGCGAAGTGGCATACCGGCTAGAGTTACCTGAGAAACTGGCCGGAGTACACGATGTGTTCCATGTGTCTCAGCTGAAGAAATGTTTGCGGGTACCTGAAGAGTCTGAGAAGGTGATCCCGATAGAAGGGCTGAGTGTGCAAGGGGATCTCACCTATGAGGAGCATCCAGTCAAGATTCTAGAGGAGTCTGAGAGGGTGACAAGAAACAGGGTCATCCGGATGTGCAAGGTTCAATGGAGCCGATGTTCAGAGGATGAAGCGACCTGGGAAAGAGAGGAAGACCTCAAGGCCGCTTATCCACAACTCTTCACATCCACATCCGAATCTCGAGGACGAGATTCACCTTAAGGGGGGTAGGTTTGTAACACCCAAAATATTCAATTTTAAAATTTTTGGCATTTAATTAATTATTTAATGCTCTCGCTTATTTTATAAAGGCTAAATAATAATTTTCTAAAATTTAAAATCAAACATAAGTGATAGAAACATTTATTGTTGCATTCATGCTGCTGCATTTATTTTTGTATTGTTTGTGATTCAAACCAGAATTTAAATTTATTTAAATTCAAATTTGAATCACTTTGTTTGGAGCTCTAGAATAGTTGTTAGGCCCGTAGTTCAGCTTTGCTCCCTGACCTTTTTCTCAAGTCTGCTTTTGCCCCCTCTTTTTCTTTTCTTTCCCCGCGGCCCAGCTCCCTACTTTCTCCACTTTCGGCCCAGCAGGAAAGTCTGGTTTTCCTCTCTTAACTCCTTTCCCGGTCCGGCCCATACCCCTCTCCTCTTTCTCCCGAGCCGGCCCAGCAGCACTCAGCCGGCCCATCCTTCACGCCGGCCCATTCACGCGCGCTCTCTCTCTCACTGCCATGCGGGCCCCACCTGTCAGCTGCTGACGCCTACGCCGACGTCACCTTCCTTCTTCTTCCCTCTCCCCCCTTTCCTTCCCGGCGCCCGGTAATGGCGCGGCCGATCCGGCCGGCCCACGCTCAGAGCCGCCCGACCTCCTCTGCCTACTTAATTAAGCCCCTCAGCACCGCCCTGCTCCCTCTCACACCCATCGCCCAACCCTAGCACCGCCCCACCCCGAATCCGCCACGATCAGAGCGCCGCCGAGCCCGAGCTCCGCCGCCGCTCGTTGCCCACCGCATTGGCCCCTCTCCGGCCGATTCGACCTCGTCAGGGGACAACCTTAATGGTAAGCATTATTAGACACATGCAAATGTAATGGCAATGTAATTAAAGGGGTGTGATGGGTAGCAAGGATTGTCCGTGCTATAACTTGCCTCAAATCCAATTAATAGCTGCTCAAAGTCTTCAGTTCTTCTTTATTCCTGTTTAATGTCACTTACACTATTAATTGGGTTACAACCGGGTTCTCATTCACTTGTAGTAACTTGGATAAAGTTAAAACGAACCAACTAAAAGTGCTAATGCAGTTAAGCCAGTGTCAAGCCTTTTCTGCCTCATCCCCCGTGCTATACTTGCTAAGTAATTATGTTACTTACACTTGCTATTATTATCATTTTTGGGCAAAATCCCGGACGGGTAACAGATTGGAGTCAGGCTGATTATGCTGTGGAGTTTCCCGAGGATTTGCCGTACTTCTGAGTTGGTGTTCTCCCAGTCAGAGTCCCTGTGGGATTGCGGCTACGCTTAGAGAGATGTATTAGTTTTCCGCTGTCCATGTATTTCATTTATGCAAAACTCTGATGTAAACGCTACTTTATGTTGAGAATTAAGCATTGTACTCTGATTTTTACCATATTTGTTCGCTATATGTGTCGGTGGACTTCCTGGGCACACATATGGCCACATTCGGGTTTTTGTGTAAATCCGGATGTGACAGGGACGCTTGGGGATCATGCGCAGCAGCGCGATGCCCATGGCCACCGCCGCCAGGATCTTGTGTATCCCGATCGTCCACAGGTTGCGCCAAGCGTCGCTCTTAGTTGCTGCGCGCATTTAGTTTTCATTCATTTCGTTCTTTAATTAGTAGTGCATCCTCAATTCATCAATCATCCCTATGTCTAGTTACCTGCTCATGCATTAATTACTAGTAGCACTACGTACTGAGTACTGACCTGATACTCCTATGGCGATTCCTTCGAAGACAGAGTGGAAGCAGAGCGCGAAGATGAGCAGGATGGCGTCCTCGAAGGACGACGTCCGGACAAACATCGGGTGCTGGTGGTCTTCATTGTTCTTCCTCCGATCAGGAGGCGGAGGAAGGTCGGCGGCCGTCGGAAGGTCGGCGGCCTCGGCCTCAGCGTCGTTGATGACCCTCTCGCGGTCGCTGCTGCTCCTCTTGGCGACGGCGGCGATGACGCAGTCGGCGAGCATGGTGAGCAGGAAGCCGACGCAGGCGAGCATGTAGGAGAAGGGGTAATGGTTGTGGGTGAGGCCGTGGAAGGTGCTGGTGGAGTCGGCGAGGAAGTGCATCAGCGCCGTCCCCAGGAACACGCCGGCGGCGAACTGCGTGCCCAGCACCAGGAACGCCTCGTTCCAGCGGTAGAAGTAGGGAGACACCCCGCCCAGGAAGGTGAAGACCAACAGGATCGCCAGGCACCACACCTTCACGCCGATCAGGCCCTTGTTGGAGCGCAGGTCAACCGTCGCCGGCGGCGGCGTGGCGTCACCGCCGTCTCCGTCGTCGATCCCGCCATGGGCGCTCGCCTGCTGCAGGAGGGAGAGGAGGAGCAGGGTGCACAGCCAGAGGAGGAGCGCCGATGCCTTCCTGCTCATCCTGCTCATCATCATCATGTGCTGCGGCATGTTTTTTCAGCTATACGTACGAATTTAAGGCGGCGAGACATATATGTACGCTCCTCCATCGGTTGGATAAAGATATATCAGTACGTAGTAATCCGCACAGCAATAAATAGATCATTTTCTGATAAATAATACATATATATATATATATACACGCTCCTAAATTAAAAATAAAATTAGTACTATAGGCGACAGCATTATATTAGGTGGAATAATAACCATATATGCAGTACAAGTGTGGTAGCTGACTTTGGTGAGGGTTGTACTACACACGCTCTACAGATATACGTTTGTACAGTACGACGTCGTCGTAGTCTCAACTCGACGTATATATAATGAGTACTTCAATTCATCATGGAATTGTTATATATATCCTGCAGAATCTATTGACTAGTGGACGTCGTTCCCAGCTCAACCTTCCTCGAACAGATACATCATCCATCAACCTATATATGGGGTCTAATTTTATACTGCTTTTGTTTATTTTGCTGGAGAAGAATTCAGAGTAAACTATCAAGGGTTAGTTGTAGCTGCTGTACATGTCACCATGTCGTGTGTGGTACTCCCACCCCGCCGTTGTCTACTTCATATTGTTATAGCAATGTTTTGACCAACCGCTATTATTTTATTTATATCGATCCTATAAGTATCCGGTTCTTTTGAAAACATTTCATATCTAAATAATTCCTATTCACCCTTCACAAAAGACCCCCTAACGTTGAAAAAGACGTGGAACATTTTACAAGTACTACCTCCGTTTCTTTTTATTTGACGTTACAGACAGCCAAATAGAACTAATTGCAGGCAAAAAGTTGTGTCTGAAATGTCAAATATAGTGAACCGGAGGTAGTAATAAAACAAATGATGTTTCTAGATATTTTGGTGTTACTTTTCTTACCATGGAATTTTCTTACCCACCCCACATACCCTACATATTTGCTAGTGATATAAAAGTACACAGATAAGAAATTAAAGTTATCTTTTAGTGCAAATCAAATGATAACAACTCTGTGTTCTATGTATACTGGTAGTGTAATTGTTGGTTAAATGATTGTTTTAACATAAAAAGATAAACCTGTAGTTTCAGTCGGAGCGAGTACACCGTTGACATGTCAACTATATACTCTTAAAAATAACAAAGTTAGCAACGCAAGCGGGTCATTGTGCCCCAATTGTATACTATATATAGCAGTACGTGCCATTGAATCGTTGTGGATAATGTTAGTAATTAGAGATCAAGCATTTGTATCTACTCCCAAATGCTCTTGCCTTGCTGCCGTTGCCTAGAGTTGACGAAGTTAAATGATGTGGTTAGTCTTATTGGATCAATCATTGTCTCCGACTCACCCACCTTAAGCCTAGCTAGATATAAAAACATATTACCTAGAGTTATAAACTTGGGGCATTGTGCTCTTGCCCCTATTTTGATACGCAATTGTAATTTTGCTCTCTCTGTTTTTACTTTGTGATTTTTTTCATCTACTATTCACAAGGCAATGCGATTTTGCCCCTAATCAATGGTCAAAACATGGGAAAATGTGTAAAGACCAAGGAAAAAAATCGCATTGACTTGTAAACAACAGAAGACGAATTCATAAAGTTGAATCACAATTGCACTACAAAGTAGGACCAGAACACAAAAAAACCAATATATAGACTTTTGTTCCACAAGTTCATACAATTTTATACCTGGTATAGGAACTTATATTCAAGGTGTACTAGCTTTTGTTCCTCAAGTATATAGCTTCAGATAAATAAGCCATGTCAAGCAAGCCAGATTTATAAACTTTGTTCTTTTAGTTTGCGTGATTCGTTGAGAGTATAAAATTTATGTTCCTTCTATACAAAATTTTGTTTCACTTGGACAAAAATATAAATATTATTGTTAAATAGACCAAGGCATATTAACTTTTGTTCCACCAATTTGCATGTTTTGTTTTAGATATACAAAGCCTTTTATTCTCACATACATAGTTTTATTTCACCTGAATAAACTTTTATTTTGGTTGAATAATTCCTATTAAGAAGGTCAAAGAAACAATCCGAGAAACCCAACATGTCAAATGTTCAATAAACTTGAAGCTTACTAGTTCTTGTCAAGTAATATGCATTATTATTATCATTATATTATTATTATTATTATTATTATTATTATTATTATTATTATTATTATTATTATTATTTAGTGAAGCGGGCAGCAGGTATGGCCGGCAGTAGAATTCTTGCTAACAAGTAAACCCAACGCCAATTGGCCGAGGGAGGCAGCTATGGTACGTGGGGAAGACACAAGAAGGCGGAGGGTGTCGTGGGAAAGATCAAAGATGGAAGGAAGGAAATAAATCGAGGGCCCACACATCAGCTAGGTAGAGTGAGAGTTGTAGCATTCTACGTTGTTCCAAGGCCGCTCGAGACGTTGAAAAATGAGATGGTTTTAGCTTTGAGGGAATTATAATGGCATGAATTAAAATACATGAATTGTAATAGTATTTTTCTAAAGTCGAGAAAGGACAACAATATATAATTAACCCTTTTATATATGTACTCCGTACTAGTTTGTCTTCTTCCCACACTAGCTACGACAGACATACATACCCCCGGCCTCATACATACCCCCGGCCTGTGTATTATTCTTTTGCATTCAGTCATCGAACTCTGATCGATCGATCATCTTCCATCCGCTGCTGCTTGCATTATTGCGAAAAGAAGATTCTCCATCACATCAAATACACTATGCAAAAAGAAGATTCTCCATCACATCAAAATATTATAACATACATGGAGTACTAAATGTAGATGAAATTAAAAACTAATTGCGCAGTTTTGTTGTACTCTACGAGACGAACATTTTGAGCCTAATTAATCAATTTTTGGATAATTTTTTGTATATATAAACGAAATGCTACAGTAACGTAATGATTATGAAGTGTCATCTTACTTCCAAATTCAACCTCCCAATTCTAACATCTAAACACCACCGCCTGATGATGCATGCATGGTTTGCTGAATCAGTGAGCGAGTGAGTGGGGCGACGACATTTGGTCTAGGCTCGCGCACATTGCTGAATCGTCGCCGAATGCCTTCTTGTTTGTTTCTTTTCTTCAGGGTCAGTCGGATATATATGATGCATGCCGCGCCGGGCCGGGGGGGCCATTATGGCATGGCATTGCATCGCATCCCAAACACAATATGACGCATCGCATTGTTTTGAAAATAGAGGTGAAAGTTTGGTAAAAATACTGTTAGCTGATGGCTTATACTGATTCGTTATGAGAGAAAAATACCGTTAGCTGATGGCTTATGCTGATTCGTTGTAAGAGAAAAATACTGTTGGCTGGATAAGCTTAAGTCAAGCGAACAAGGCCCAGAAGCAACAAGGACCAGTATTAATTAATTACTATATGCTTGGCTCCCCAGTTCAATTATTCATAATATATTACCTCCATCTCATTGGTCCAGATAAAACATTTTGGCTGCATGCTGGTGGATCTCTCTCTCTCTCTCTCAATGCACAGCGTCCATACATCCATTGACGGACTAGGTACGCGCGTACGTACCACACATGCTAGGCATGATTGAATCAGATTCTATTGACTGGTCTTTATTTGCTAGCTTCTTTGATCAGCCGGTCAAACGACGGGCCGGGAAATTGATCAAATGAGAGAGAGAGAGAGAGAGAGAGAGAGAGAGAATAATTGGAGATTAAATAATCAAAAAGCAAGGAACTTATTGGCTTGTACTAGTACATACTACTGGGGTAATCAACAAGCTAACTAATTAACAAGGGGAACGAATGAAAGAGCAAATTTAATTAAGAAGCATGGAAAAATTAAACTAAAGAGCGAGAAAAAATGTATAGTAACTAGTGTGTGTGGAGTAAGAACACAATATATGAAGAAACAACTACAAGCTATCCCCACTCAGCTGGGAAAGGATCAAAAAGCTCTATCGATCGATATATGGTCGCCTTTGCAGGTAGGTTGGGATCGGAAGAAGAGATGGCCAGCTGTTCGTGCTTACTGGCCGGCCGCGCGGCTCTCGGATTGATCGAATGGGTTCCTTGCTTTCTTCATCTTTGCGCATGTATATATAATGCGGACCGAGATTATTTGACCAAAAAGAAAAGAAATGGTAATAAGATATACTATATATGTAGGTACACACGCCGGCCGGGCTCGAATGAAGAGAAGAGAGATGGAATGGAGGGAGTACTAGACGTCCCGCCAGCAGACGAGCATGGAGACGCAGCGTCGGACGATGTAGAAGCGCGCGCGGTGCTCCTTGACGGCTTCCACGCACTTGTTCGTCTTCTTGTTCTTGGAATTCCGCTGTTGCCCTGCTTGTTGCTGCTGATGCCCTTGTTTTTGACAGGCGGCGGAGGAGGAGGCCGTAGTAGAAGAGCTGCTGGCACTAGTACTACTCCTGCTGCTGCTCACGCTAGCCGAGTAGCTCCTGCTCAAGACGACGACGCTGCCAGCAGCAGCCATGGCGTGTGGCCTGCCGGATCTGCTCCGCCCCTGCCCCTGCCCCTGCTTGTTGGATAGCTTCCACCTGTCGTCACCGCCCGACGACGGATCCTCCATCCTCCTCACCACCTCTGCTCTGCTGTTGATGGAGAGCTAGCTGCAGCAGAGCACTAGAGCAGAGGGAATGAAATAATGGAGACCACAGCAGCAAGGGTGGATGTTCTGTTCTTCAGACAAGCAAAAGCAAGGAAGAGACTCACTGAGTCATCGGAGAGCAGGGCAGTGAGTGGAGTAGCTAAGCTAGATGCAGCAGAGCGGGAGTGGGAGTGACTAGAGAGAGTTGTACGCGAGGTGGTGGCTGGTCTGGTAATGAATGGATGGAGGTGGTGCTGCTGTACTCTCCAGTCACTTTAACTTGTTCTCTGTTGTGCCCGTGTGTTGCTCCTTGACTTGCCTAACATGCATTGCTAATTTGCTAGGCTAAGCTCTCCGGCCAGATCCAGAGCCACACCACCGTTGGATCATATCGATCGGTTTGGAATCTCGAGGCTGGCCGGAAATGACAAGCAGAAGCAGACCTTCCTTGGAGCTAGCAGTCCAGCAGGAGCAGACCCACGAGTGCAGTAGTCTGCGGTGGTCGGAGGTATCTACTACGGCCATGTTAAAATTGGGTGGTTGAATTTAGGAGTTTGATGTTACTTCGTAATCATTGTGTCACTGTAGCATTTCGTTTGTATTTGTGAAAAATTGTCCAAAAATTGATTTAATTAGGCTCAAAATGTTCGTCTCGCAAAGCACAACAAAACTGTGTAATTAGTTTTTGATTTCATCTACATTTAGTACTACATGCATGTTATGACATTTTGATGTGATGGGAAATCTTCTTTTTCCATAGTAAATTTGGGAGGTGAATTTGGGATCTTGTTGCAAGGCCTACATACACTACCAGTATCCGCTTCAACGCTGGTCCATTTTCGAGGCCATCGATCCATACCCACTGCACTGCGTGCAAATGCTGCACCAAGCGTGCAGACGGCCCGCGTTGAATTGCCCGGCCGGCCACACAAAGATCACAAGACTGCACAATGCCAGCCTCTGAAATCTGAATCACACATCACAACAATGTTAATCCTTATTCGTTGTTATCATCCTCCGATCCATCTCATCTTGGTAGCCGTTGTCGCCGGCCACTGCATCTCTGCATATGCATCCATCACACCGTACCACAGGCCCCCTGTTCCTCCCTCTAACTCTGTCTCCTCTCATCTTTGCTTTTACCGTTGCCGCACAAAACCATATCATATATCTACTAGTACGTACTACTTCTTCTCAACCTCCCAACCTACAACCTTATTCTCTCGTTTGATTTCAGCATGCGCTTATAAGTAGGGGTGGTAACGGATCATGGCCCATTTGTTCCTTCACAATCTATCTTGGTCCTAACAAAATTTAGCTCAAAAACTAGTATTATTTTGATCCGGCCCTAATCCGGTCCGATCCTTAAAATTTCTAGTACAAAAATGAGGGCCCTTTACCGCCCCTACTTATAAGTACTATACGATGAGTTCAACCATCACCCTTTGTTCTGTTCTGCTAGCTATCATATTCATCAATCAAGCCGCTCGTAAGGCAAACTAAATAACAGAATGAAAAAGGAAGCAAAATTAAAAAAAAAACAGAAGATATAAGATGGTGAATTTTTTTACTACATATATACGCGTCGCATCAAAACCAAACCTGGCCCAATTCACGTGTGTGCTAGCATTATCAAGGAACTGACAACAGTATCCGAAAGAATAATTATTGAGAGAGATCGGCATGATAATGTAGTTTTATTTCCAAAAAGACTAGAGCCCATAAACACCTGCTGCTTGCATTGCATTGCATTGCATTGTATTGCTACTTGGATAGGACGTCGAGACCTTCCATTCCAATGGATCCGGCCGGCCACTGAGCTGAGAATTGGAGACAGTGCGTGCGTACAGGTAGCTTTAGCTAGTCAGGCCATATGCACCACCATGGTATAGTATAGCTGCAGGAATGAGATGAGGCAAACTGCGCGCAACACAAAATCATGGAGACAGTCCCCATCATGTAGGGTACGCTTGCGCAGGACTCACCACATGCACGCCGCTCCATCTAGCATCATCCTTTTTAAATTTACAATTTTAAAAAGAAACTGCAAGCTCCACCCATACAACTTTTTTTTGCGAATGATAATACTACTGATATACTACTATTCATCTCTCTCTCTATATATATGGGTGTTCTATTGGTTTATGTTTTCACTAGCAGCTAACAGCTAATGGTAGTAAAAATTTTATGCATATATTATTTAATACGTACTGTAAGTAACTTCTGTTAATTTATACCGTTGGTTGTATTTGTATCAGTAACTGATATTAATCATATTGCCATAGAAACTATTGGATTTAAAAAGAAAAAGAAAAGACAATTCAATCCTAATACGTGCGACCGTGTCTCTGTATATATTCCCCAAAAGTTCTTACACGGTTTCCATGCACCCTACCTATGATAATAATATACGGAGTATATTAGTATTATGAGCGTTGGATCTCCTCCGGATTCATCGATCAGCTAAGCCTATTATTTCTTTACCTCGGTATAATTGCTCTCCGTTTATAATTGCTAGACTTCTGACATGCACGCTTTATTTATTTATATATATGCAAACTGCATCATTATATACGCTTACAAAGTTATTATCATTCCAATGCATGCTTGGCTGTGTTTAGTTCCTCAACTTCCTCAAAAAAAATCTCTGCAAACTTCACTGTTCATCTATCACATCAAATCTCTCTCTTTGTGAATGGAGTGTTAAATGTAGTTAAATAAAAAAACTAATTACATAGTTTTGATGTACACGACGAGACAAATCTTTTGAGCCTAATTAGATCGTGATAGAACAATGTTTACCACAAACAAACGAAAAGTACTACAGTGCGCTACGGATGTGACACTTTTACCAAACTTTTTCTTCCTATTTTTTGAACTAAACGCATCCCTTGTGATGTCGATCGCGCGGGCTGTGGGCCGGCCAGTCTATATAATAATATTATATACTTCTTTATTAAGTACTACCAGTATCAGTTTGATGGCCTTGGGATGCCCTCTGAAATGTGTGCAACCGACCGTTGGCTACACTACTTGGATTCATTATTTGTTATCTCCGAGTAAATAGTATATATCTAGTATGTCAGACGTACTGTTATTTAGCACGTACGGCACAAGCTAGGATTATTGCAAGCAGTAAAAACTCAAAACGAATTGAGTTGATGAAGACAGTAGTACTGAGTACCGGACAAGAACACTCCATCCACAAGTGGATCTGCTGCATATATGTCAGCAAGCGGGAAAGGCTGCTCCATGTGACTACTGCATGTACACATGATCATACGAGTTATCTCGGTCCTTCATTTTTTTTTTCTTACATAATATATATTCATTCAATCGTTGAATCCTAGTCATAATTTATCTTACCGTTGAATTTAAGATTAATGATCTAGAATTTAAGATTAATGATCTAGATAGACCATGTGGTCATATATATAGCAAACCGCCAATAAAAAAAATGCATCCCACAGTTTTTTTTTTGATACTTGCATCCCACAGTTGAATCCAGCAGTAGACAGTAGTAGCTGCCATTTGATTTTGGGCATTGCATTTACCCACACGCTCTGGTGGGCTGGGACTGGGAGTGAATTTCCTTCCATCTTTCCTTTAAGTGGGCTTTCAGTTTGCCATCCTCTTGGGTTAGGATGGGCTCCTTTATCGATCCATCCTGCCAGCCCAACCTGTCCATCCTCCTCCTTCCTGGTCCGTGGTCACCAACCTAGAGAACTTTGCCTGGACCAAGTTGTACCGTCCATCTACTCTGCTACTTCATCCAGCTAAAAAAAATATAGTATTTTTTTTATTTTTCAGGTGGTGATCCTTCATACATGAAACTTTGATTCTCTCCTTTCGCAAAAAAAAAAGAAAGAAAGAAAGAAGAAGAAAGAGTAGGTTTGACCACATTTCTTCTAAACTATTATAGTTGTAACGTATGTACAGAGTTACCAAACTGTTAAAGACAAATATATACTCAATTTTTTTCTAAAATACGTACTATAATTTGTAATGTGTAACCTTTGGCCTATGCATGGCCAAACTTTGAAAGTTCTGACCAGATAAATTAAACTTCAAATGGAATACGCTTGCAGATAATTAATAATTAAGCTAGCAGTTACGAGTCACGACCACTCACCACTTTAGTTTAGGCATCTTAAGATGCTTACCAAGTCAAGTGCAGACGTGCAGTAGAGGGTGAACCACATGTCAGCGCGTCACCAACAGTACGTCCAACAGTGTACCCTAACATAATTTGATAGTACGAGTTCAATTAAGCGCGCGGTTAGTTAGGAAGGTGAATATATTAATAATGAATATGTACAGTACGCATTAGCTAACTACCTCCTCACAATGTCTAGTATTTTTTTTTCTTGAATATGCGGTGGAATGTACTGTGTATATCTTTGTCTTAAGATCGAGAAAAAAAATAAATGAACGCTAGCCTGAAGTTACACAAGGCTGGTGGCACCCTCCGATCCCAGGCGCGATAATATAATAGAATCTCCGTCCCTTGCTTGACAAGGCTAGCTATAGCGATAATAATATATATAATCCACCACGTACTTAATAACTTCTTAAGGATTTAACTTGGTAATAAGGTAATAAGCTAGTGATAATTCGACTAATGATTAATATAGCTAGCTAATTATATCAGCAATCTCGTCAAGAATGTAATTTAATTACCTAGCTGGAAGAGAGAAAACGACCTAGCAAGAGGCCGGCCAGGTGGAGAACGCAATGCGCATACAACACTGAACCCCGGTCGATCGGCCGGTGATGCGCTAGCTGTGTGATATCTATAAGATCTCTAGAGATAGAAGATATAGATAGATATATCTCCGCCATCTTCCCGAGCGGCCGGCCGTCTCCCTGCTGCCTGATATATAGCCCTTGATTTCCAATGCAGCATCATCAAGATTCCCACACATACATGCACAAACGGCTGATGATGGTTCCCAAACAGCACTAGTGTACTGACGGCATGCATGCCCCGTCTGCAGGATCGGAGGCAGTGTGTGTGAATCTTGATGATGCCACGCAGGAAATCACCGGCCGGCTTATCGATGAGATTATATGTTGCCGTACGTACATTCCATGCATTCATCCAGCACCTAACTAGCTACTACTTGTTTGCAGTGTTGCGAGGTAACGTAGCTGGTTGCTGGAGCCATGCAAGAGGATCCACTGATGATTAGCTAGGCAAAGCAATAAGAAAGGAGAAAGGGAGATGCATATATGCAAGGCCGGGTGGAGTAAATTGAGCTAAGGAATATATTGGATGGATAGAGATATGATGATGATCGAGGTAGTGATCTATCGGAGTATGAAATTGGAAGCTGGAGGAAGATCAGAATCAGATGATGCTCAAACGGATGTGAAAGTGTTGGTTGCTGTGGGTAGAACAGAGCATGCTGCTGCACACTTGCTGGATCATATATCGTGGTCGTCTCTCAAGGAAATGCAATGCAAGCCCTCAACTGAAGAAGAATGAAAAAGGCCGGCCGGGGCGATGCATGGGCACTAGCTAGTAATCAGCTCGCTGCTAGCTAGCGGCATCCTAGCTAGCTAGCTCGTCTATATATATATATATATATAAAGCGGGAAAGGCCGGCCGCGCATCATCCATAGTATTGTACGGGGACACGTGTACAGTACTATAGTATTATTGTAGTATGCATGCAACGATGTTATTTTCCGATGGGTCAGTGGCCGAGCTAGAACTTTATACTAGGTATTCCTTGTAACAATTTTCTCTAAATATCAATAAAATGATGGTTTAAAGTAGGACATAAAGGCTATATTTCTAATACATAATGGTGATTTACCAAGATAAGGGTATTCCCCTTCCGATGGCCACCTTCTAGTTTGAGCTATAGGTTCTATACTCGCTTCGTCCTGCCGTTTCTTTTCCCTCTCAATCTTATTCATTTCCCTCTGTTCCTCATTTTCCCGACGTCTATCTCTTGTCTCTGTACGGCGACCGACGACGGGTAGTCGCAATTACTAAATTATCCATGTCTATATCATATAACACCCAAGAGTGGTATTGGGTACTGTAAAAGAGCTCATGTAGTAATACTCCGCTCCATCTTATAATATGGATGTTTAAAGATTAAAATGTATATATAATAAATATATATAAGGTATTCCAGTGTAGATCTAGAGCAAGATTTGAGAGGGGGCACACTTCAAGGGAACTGAAATTTATAGAGCTTGTATATATGGTGAAAAATTGTTAACTTTCTTTGCTTCAAAACTTTGAGTGAGGGCAGAGTCCACCACCGAGGTATTTGATCTATGTATACTTATATTATTGTTCATTTAAATCATCTTTAAAATTAATAGAATTAGCTTATGTAGGCTCCTTGCTATCCGTAACAAGCAGATCGATAACCCAAACTTCACATATTATAACCGAGAGGTACATGCATCTTTTGCCAATTTCTCTACTATCTCTATGGTATAATTAACTTGTATTTAAGAACATATGGAAAGTGGTTTATACACTAGTGATATATAACTAATTTATTTTATATAGCTGCTACTAGCTGAATCAGCAGAGATATATGAGGTGGATAGGTAGGTTAGCTCCGAGCAATGCAAGAAAGCAACAGTGGTGGGAGACTGGCCGGTGGTGGGATCGGAGCGGTTAGACATCGCCATCGGAGGAGCCGAAAAGGCATGGGGAGCTTTTACTGTCTACGCACTGGCCTCGCCCACCTGCCCTAGTCTGCCATTCCATTTCATGGCTTCCATCTCGTCTCATCTAGCCATATATATAGCTGCAGCTAGCCATGGCCCATGAATTGAAGACGATGCTAATAGCTAGCTGATCGATGGACTGACCAGGTGAAGCATGCAGTACGTAGCAGGTCCGGTTCGGAAGGAAAGGAAGAAGGAACAATGCAACCAACGCAACGGCACACCAAACAAACAAACTCCCATCAATGTACAACAAACACGCCTCCAGCACGCATCAGCTTACTACTTGTACTTGTATTGTATAGCTACAAATAAATAAACGGGATGTAGGAACATACTGTATATAGTACGACATGCATATCTCATATCCATTCTCTGTTATGCTTAAAATTAAATGTCCTAATATTTTTGCACGCCGCCCATTCCCCCCGCCCCCAACCACCTCCGATGGCCGCCGCCGACGCCTCACCGCCCACCACCGTCCCTCAAGCTCCATCCTCCTCTAATCATTCCAACGTTCCCTTGACGTCGTCGTGGATGTGTACGTCCACATATATGCTCCCACCAAACGCTCGCTTAATTCATCGCTTCCTCTAATCATTAATTCCAGCAGATCGAGAAATGTAATGTAATTTCAGAAAGAAAACGGATCAGTATACGGTAGGCGCGGTCGATGGCACATGATCCCATGATCGATCTGACCACACACGATCGATCATCTCTCTCTGCTGCTTGCATGTGCCAGTTACCGTCGTACCCGGCCATCTGACGACCTGAATGAAAGGCCACGCACCCGGCCCAGACAGCAGTGCATGCAGTGCAGTTCAGACTGCAAATTCAAGGAGAGCTTGCACGCATTATATTGTCCGGTCCGCGAATATGTTATGACCTCCGATCTCGCTCCTCCACTAGAAGCGCTGCCTTTTTATATCTCGGTAACGGTGAAAAGAGACAAACACAATGCGAATAGTTTTGTATTTTTGCATTATGGAATATTCCAAACTTTTAACTGTACTGCAATATTACGTTGCGCATGCAAGCTTTGGGATCCATCATTGTGTCCTTGAATGGATCCAGGAGCTTGCTACATCATGCATGCATACATATATGATCGATCTATTGAGCATCGATCGGGATGCAGAATATTCTTGTTTTGAATTTTGATACATGCTAATTGTGTGCTAAGTTCAATATGAAACAAGCAAATGAAACATGCCAAAAGAGATGTGGAATGAAGTTACTCGCTCTATTTTAAATTATTGTTGGTTTTGCTTCTTTCAGACATATAGTTTTTATTAGGGTCTTTTAGTGTTCTTATTACTCCTATTTAACGCGCAATTATGATTTTGACTTTGTTTTTTGAACTCGTGAATTTGCGCTATATTATTTACAAATCAATGCGATTTTGCTATTCGTCTTTGCACATTTGTACATGTTTTGTCAATGACTAAGGGCAAAATTGCTTTGATCTGTGAATCATAGAGAGTAAAATCATAAAGTTGAGAAAAAAAGACAAATGCACGTCAAAATAGAGGCAACTTTTTATTACGTATCTAGATATGATCTATCTAGTTGAACGATAAAAGCTATATACATGTAGAAAATCAAAATATATACACTTTAAGACAGTGTGAGTACCATGTATGTTTTGACAGATTATTTAGTTTCCTGTTAGAATGCACACACTCTATAATGCTATACATGTGCGCGGTAATAAATATTAATAACGACCCACGAACGAGTGGTAATAAAATAATAAAGGTTTATTTACAACATGGATGCATGGCGCGGTACTACTACTATTTACAGTTCGTGGTCTGGAACCAAAGCGAGCAACGAACATGAATAATGATCAGCACAGCACGTACGTACAGCAGAGAAGGAAGAAGGTCCAAGGGCAGTGTGTGGTGGTGCGTGGGCCCGTTAAAGGAAATATAAAGCCTGCACCCGTCACATTTCCAGTGGACCGGGCCGGGCGTGGGCCTAGGCAGCCAGCCGTCCGATCCCATCCATCCATCCATCCATCCATCCATCGTCCCTGTCAGTCTGTCATCTCCAACTAGCATAGCTCCATACAATACAACTGGACGGCAATCTTGGACTTGAGAAGCCTCAAGCCTGGCCCTGGCTTTGCTTTTCTTCATTCATTCACTTCACGGGTTTGCAACTATGCATTTATTCATGAAAAAAGGTTAAGTTATTAGTAGCAATAGCAAGCAGTTAACCCAAGCGGCTGGATTTTTACAAGGTCTTTTACGGTGCGCCATACTAGCCTTAAAAAATACTAGTATATAAAGATCGAAGGACTAGTATGTTAAAATCGTACGGACCATATTAATTGTATATTACTGCAACTGTGTTTAGTAGTATAGCTAGTATGAACTAAGTAGTATATGTAGTATAAGGGTATTTGGGGAAAAAAATAAAATAGTAGATCTATAATTTTGATGTATCTTTAAGTTTGGAATGGCAGATATGTAGTTATGGCATATCTTTAATTTTTCATTGCATTGTTTCTATCTCTCCTACTTTGCGCCGCGCACACGGGCTAGACCGGACAACACCAGGGTCAGGCCGTCCGGGAATTTTTTTATGTTACCATAATACCGTTGTCTATACTACATACTAGCACCTACTAGTATGGCGCATAATGGAGGCCTCTTTATGTATATATACAGCTAGAGCACGATGGTGAGAGCGAGAGAGACGACGACGACGAATATTAACCCAAGAACGACAAGGACGATGACAGCGCAAGAAACAAGGCATAGCCCGAGGACGATCTCGGTCGTGGCCTCGACGGCATCTTGAGCAGCTTTGCACATTGTTGTTATATATATACTGTACTCCTGACGGAGAAGTTTGATTGGATGCTTTCTTTTGTTGGGATCGACGATGCATATATGGACCGGATGGAGATGATGCATTCGTCCTCGATCGCTCTAATTCCTATATATCGCGCGCGTTGGATAGATATATCTATCTATGAGCAAACTACTCCCTTCGTCCCATTATATAGGCATTCCAAACATTCAAAATCAAGAAATAACAGAATTGTTAAAAGACCTCTATACCCCTCATTTTACACTACCCACTAACTCTCCACCCACCCCACCAACCCACAAAGTTTTGTCTTATCTGTAGGAATACTTACATTTTGGCACAAAATTTGAATCTTAGAAATGCTTATATACAAAGGTATTACTCCCTCCGTCCCAAAATATAAGCATTTCTTGATTTCTGTGCATCACGTTATCGCTTGTCTTATTCAAAAAATTTATAAAAATATAAAAATTATTATGGTATACTTAAAATATATACAATGATAAAACATGTCCTAACAAAAGAATTAATATTTTCATAAATTTTTTGAATAAAACGAGCGGTCAAACGTGGACAGAAAAAGTCAGCAAATGCTTATATTTCGAGACAGAGGGAGTACAAACTCTACAACCTACCCTCCCTCGCGTCGCCCCCGGGCGACTCGAGGGCGACACGCCGCCACCGCAGGGGCGGACTCCGCCAACCAGCACCGGCCGCCGTCGCCGGCTCGTGGCGGCGGCGGCGGCCTCCCCTCTCCCCTCCCTCTTCCTTCTCTCCCTCCGGTCGCCTCCCTCTCGAGCTGCACCACCACCAACACCAAACCCTAGGTCGTCGCCGTCGCCGCCGGTTCGGGTCCGGCCGTCCTTCGCCGGCGCTCCGCCCACCACCGTCGGATCTTCAACGCCAACACTGGATCCGCCACCTCCCGCCCCGGTCGTCTTCTCTGCCCTACCTCCGGACCTAGGTCGCCACGGCGCCGCCGCCGGTGGCTCACCTAGTCACCGGATCCGGTAGGGGCCACCGTTGCCGGCGTGGATCCGGCCTACACCGCCATGGATCTGTCACCCGCCGGCTCGGATGCGTCGCTGCCGTCGGCGGTCGCGTCCTGCCCCGGATCCGGTCGATCCTTCGGTCCACCGCCACGTCGGGCCCACTCGTTGCCCGTCGCCGCATGTCACACCCCAAAATTTTCGAATTTTGGGATGTGAATTTTCAACATAATTAAAATATTTTTTCTCAATTTTCTAAAATTTTGCGAACTTTGTTTAATTTACAGGGAATTTATGATAAAAAAAAGAAGAGAAAGAAGATATTTGCAAAATGTAAATCTCATTGTAGGATAGGTACAAGGTGGTGAGGTTGCCGCAGTTTGCGAGGCTCCGGGGAAGCTCGCCGGCGAGCTGGTTGCTGTAGAGGCTGAGGTAGACGAGCCGACACTGTGCCAGGAACTCCGGCATTGGTCCGGACAGGTTGTTGCTGCTCAGGTCTAGGTAGCTAAGCGCGGGGAGAGCGGCGAGCTCCGGCGGTATCACGCCGGAGAGAGAGTTGACGCTGAGGTCGACGTACTCGAGAACCGGCGACCCGGACGGCCCGACGGAGACGACGCCGGTGAGTGCGTTGTTGCTGAGGTCGACCGTCCGGAGCCGGCTGGAGGAGAGGAGCTCCGGTGGGAGCTCACCAACGAGGAGGTTCCAGCCGAGGTGGAGCGCGGTGACCCTGGAGCACGCGGCGAGCGCGGCGGGGACGGGGCCGGTGAACCGGTTCCTGCTAAGGTCGAGCGCGGCGAGCGCCGGGAGCGCGCAGAGCCGCGGCGCGGACGCCGCGAGCGCGCCGGAAAGCCCCGCCGCGGAGAGGTTGACCGCGGCGACGGTGCCGGCGGCGGAGCACTCGACGCCAAGGAACGCGCAGTGGCTCGAGGCGCCGCCGCCGCCGCCGTGGCGGCGACTCCGGGGGG
>OAMR01000515.1:882890-905742 GCA_900205405.1 Echinochloa crus-galli
AGCATGTGCTGTGTGCTTTGCTCTAGTGTCTCTCTGATTTTTACCATATTTGTTCGCTGTATGTGTCTGTGGACTTCCTGGGCACACATATGGCCACATTCGGGTTTTGTGTAAATCCGGGTGTGACAAGAGGATAGTGCCAGCTAGCAATTGAAGCACCCAGATCGAGGGCCAGAGAGGAGGCCAGGGCAGTACGTTGCAGAAATACATGATGCATGGCGAGCAGCAGCAGAGCAGGCCAGCAGTGCACTGTCGGAATTAAGAGAAGAGCATCGGTCGATCGGTTGCTCGATCTGCTAGCTGCGTGTCGATCTGTGTCATCATCCATGCAATGCAAGCCAAGCCAAGCCAATGGAAAGCATGCATGCAGCAGAGCCATGCATGGTGCATGCAGTGAGCAAAGCTCTGCCTCGATCTGCCTGCGCATGGTGTCGGCCACCCCGGCGAGGCGATCTGACTACCAATGGATGGATGGATGGATGGATGGGTCGTCGACCAACTCTAGCTCACCGGATTAAGGAGCAGATAGCCATGCATATGTACGTACGTACCTAGCCTACGTACGTACCCTACTACGCCAATGTAACCAAGGCTGGGCAGCTCGTTATGTTATGTTATATGCTGCATACAGTATATGTGTGTACTCTGCTGGTCACTACGAGTACATACGTGCAGTGACCAGTACTACGTTGTTCTGTAACCGCAAATAGCGTGCAGACACACACCACCCCAGTCACCAGATGCAGGTCATGGACAGCCAGCTAGCTGCTCCTGCATGCCTGCGCTAGTAGTTATGCTAGCTACTACAGTAGCTGATCGATCCATCCATCCATCCATCCATCAACTACGAGTAGTATAGCTGCATCTGCATAGTAGTGTGCATGCAGATACGTACCGTCGCGGCCCGCTAATTTTTCATTTCATTTCTGCATCACACTTCACTTCATCACTGTGCACGTACTGCGCGTGACGGCTGATCCATCCATCGACGAGATGCATGGATGCCTTCGCTAGCTGCAACCATCGGCTACCTATCTATCGCCCAGCCAAGCCTAGCTAGCTCCAATTATTTGCCTCTTCACCTGCACAATTAATTACTCCCTCCCTCTTTTATTATCTGTCGTCTGCGTGTTTCCAAGGAAAACATAAATTTTTAAAATCAGTTATTTAGGGACGGAAAGAGTAATTCACAGGCGCTACCTACATCTACCTGCAGCTGCAGCGAGATCACTCGCTCGCCGACAGCGCTTGAACTTAACCCTACTCATATTGACATACATATGAATATCGACGGTTCATAGATACTCATATATCCGTATGTTCCATGTCTCAAATGCATTCATGCGTTTATGTACAATGTGTAGATTCGAGCCTTTCAGTATGGACCGAGGAGGCGACGTGCGGCGCGAGTAAAGATGGAGGGGGTTTATCGGACTCCAGGAGTTGGAGAGAAAAGTGTCTTGGCTGGGCTGAGCAGGAGAGACAAGGGGGAGGTGATGCTGGGCCGAGCAGATCTGGGAGCGGATTGGGCCGAGGCATGCCGGCTGGAATGCTTCGGCCCAAGTGAAGTTTTGGGTTTATTTGATTTTGTTTTTTAGAGTTTGAGTTGAATCTGGCAAAATACATAAATCATCGTAGAAAAATCACAAAAATACCAAACCAATTTTTTTTGGGTTCGTAGTGAATATATCTCTGAGAATAAAATGTTGGCTCGAGTTATTGTTCCGTTCTGAACATCAAAATATTTTATGCCATGAAATGTTGCTTAAATTTGGTTTGATGAATATATAATAAATCTTCTGCGCTTGATAAAAATGTAAAACTACTTTTGTTGGTTTTCTTATGCTTAGCAATGTTAAGGAAAAATATAATCTATATCATTTTACATGTGTAAATTGTTTCATAATTTATTGTTTGTACTAGCTTCTAAGTATTAGTTTAATTGTTGCAAATTCCGTGCACATGATAAAATCATGAAACTTGGTCATTATTGCTGTTATACGATAAGCTACCTTCTAGGTAGTTTTCATGTCTAGAAAACATATCTTGAGTTTATAGGATTTTTTGTTGCTTTAAATCTGTGTAAATCATGAAAAATACTTTCTAGTAACTTTTGGACGCTTATAGATTAGTCTCATGCTTGTAATCAGTAGCTTTTTAAATCATCGGATCTATCCAAATAAAATCATTACATTAAGGTCTACCCTATCTAGCATGTTTAATGTTAAATTCTACTTTGTTTTGGTAATTTACTTGCTTTATCTTTATGATCATAATTATCTTTCTTTATGACTTTAAACAATCGAGTGTATGTATGATTGAGTTGCTGCAATCTTTAGCCTAGACCTTTCCAACCATCCTGTTGGAAAGGCCTATGGTCGGTGGCACACAGATGATGCCCCCTCTACGTGGCCACTAGAATGGCACCTCCTCCTCGAGCTATACGCCTACACGCGCGCCTCCCTAGCTAGGCCATGGAGGTTAACCACGTCTGGCACCCTACTTACGCGCGACTGGCGTTGTCGACAATAATCTTTTACAAATCATATCAACCACAATTCGTGCATATCGATCAATATATCGAGAAAGGTCGCCAGCTAGCTAGCATGTGTTAGATGGTATGGATCGGAGTATACATATTACTAGCTAGGTAGCAGCCGCTTGTGGAGCATCATGTACGTGACGGGAGCAAACAAAATCATATATATCCTCCGTATGGTATGGTATTACCAAATTAATAGTACGTGCAGTGCAGGGACCGGCCGGAGACGGACGGACGTCGTTGTGGTCCTCGATCCGTCGTCTTATTAGCTGCATATATGCAGATAGCTCCACTACACATACTTCCACACGTATGCAGCATGCATCGATCGATGATATTGATCCATACCATGCATGCATGCGTTGACCCTTTGCGCGCGCTTCGCATTGCACTGTTGTTAGATCTCATCTATCATCATCATCTATCTCAGTTTGGACCACGCCTTCACGGTCGGTCGTCAGAATTATTGTCATGATGCATGAAACATATATTATTATTGGATTCTCATCCTCATTCAACAAGGAAAAGAAGCGATCGAAAGCAGGATGTCGTCATATCCAAGTCAAGATTTTTATTTTAGACATATATAAGTAGTCGAACATTTTTATCTTGGACGAACAATATATAATTATATCTCTAAAAAATAATTTATTTTAAATAGAAAAAAAGTTACATGTTTGCTGGCTGGTTAATTATTTAGTTTCATGATGAATACACTAGCATGCATCGTCATTTTTCCATCTTTATGATTTTTTGTTTTGCTATATATTCATACTCATAATTGGAACGGTTCAACCTAGGACACACATCACACATGATGCATGCGTCGATCTAAAGGCAGCTCTTGACCTAGAAGAGCTAGCTAGCTAGCTACGTGTTTCAATCTGAACTGGATGGTCAACGTACATCATCTATATATGGGCCGGGGCAGCATTATTTGACTGCTGTTCAATCGATCTCAGAGTTGTTGCATGCATATACCCTGGCCTGGCCGGTCTGAAACTAACAGTGAGACGTACGTATATAATAAATATCTATAGATCGATGTACATGATGATGCATGTGTGCTACTGCTGCCGTACAGCATTATGTCACACCCGGATTTACACGAAACCCGAATGTGGCCATATGTGTGCCCAGGAAGTCCACAGACACATATAGCGAACAAATATGGTAAAAATCAGAGTAAAATGCTTAATTCTCAACATAAAGTAGCGATTACATCAGAGTTTGCATAAATGAAATACATGGACAGCGGAAGACTAATAAACTCTCTCTAAGGGTAGCCGCAATCCCACAGGGACTCTGACTGGGAGAACTTCTTGTCGACGAACAATACCGGTGCTCCCCACGGCGAAGCACTCGGACGAATGTACCCCTTGGCCAACAATTCGTCCAACTCCTTCTTGAGCTGCTCCAGCTCCTTCGCTCCCATCCTATACGGCCTCTTGGCAGCCATACCAGCCAGCTGGTCATCAGGTATGTTCAGAGAAAAGCACATACTCTTAGTTTCCCTAAACCTCCTGAGGAACTCTGTAGGTGTTTCATTATTCCTCTGCATTAAGCTGGTCAAATCAACCAACTTTTTCTCGGTACTGCCAATGTAGTAATGAGCATGGAATTTCTGCTCCAGGTCTTTCCAAGTACAAATCGACTGAGCAGGCAAAGAAGCAAACCACGTAAAAGCTGAACCCGTCAGTGACAAAGGAAAGTATCTAATTCTGAAAGCCTCATCTGCCGAAGCCTCTCCAAGCTGCATCAGATATCGAGCTATATGTTCCACAGTACTTGTATCATCTTGTCCTGAAAACTTAGTAAACTCTGTAGGCACCTTGACTCTATTCGGCAATCCACGTCCTAATTTTCCATCAGTTCCATCAATTGGATTTTCCATCAAAAATTACTATGAGAGCCGACTGCTTCGATCGGCTGTTGATCACTGCTGGCTGGTGCAACAGGACCTTCTCCCAAGTCTTTGCCTGAGAAACAATCTATGCCTTGATATTCCCAGAAAGCTGGTTCCATATTTGCCACGCTTATTGAATCATCTGCTTGGACAATCTCCACCTCATCATCTATCCACTGAATAAGCTGTTGATGCATAGTAGATGGAATACAACAATTTGCATGAATCCAATCTCTTCCAAGCAGCAAGCTATATGCCCCTTTGCCCTCAATGACAAAGAAAGTCGTAAGCAGAGTCTT
The DNA here is from genome assembly GCA_900205405.1 of Echinochloa crus-galli. Classification (NCBI taxonomy): domain Eukaryota; kingdom Viridiplantae; phylum Streptophyta; class Magnoliopsida; order Poales; family Poaceae; genus Echinochloa; species Echinochloa crus-galli. The sequence goes on from OAMR01000515.1 coordinate 887,638, forward strand.
GGACCCAATCATCAGATCAACATGTACGCATCCCTTGGTGTCCGAAGGATTTCCAGCAAAATCATTTAGAATTATGCTCGTTGGTGTCAAATCTCTAGGACCCATACCAAGCTTCCTGAATGTGGTATATGGCATTACATTGACAGCAGCTCCTCCATCGACAAACATCTTGGTCAATGGTTTGCCATTAACATATCCCTTCAAGTACAGTGGCTTCATGTGCCGATTCTGGGTTGGCTTCTCAAAAACAGCTTGTTTGTTCAACATCAATTGTGCCATTAACCCAAATCGTTCGGCATCATTTATATCGGGCAATATTTCTTCCTGTACAATTTGATCAGCTGGAGCCATAAATTCATTCGGCAGAAAACATACCATACATGTAGGAGCCGAATGACCATGTTCGTCAGGCCTGTCTTTTGGGAGCCATATCGATTTCATCCTAGGCCTTGCTTGCTTTAATTCTTGATTCCTCAGGCGTTGAACTCTTCTCTTCTGACTCCTTCTTAAACCAGGTGGACACCACTGTCCTTTTTGCCAAACATACTCACAGTTTTCTTCCTCATGATCAATCCATCTGCAATCAGCATGTCTCTTTCTTGGTTGATCATCAAAACGCCGATCATCACTAAGATGCACCCTACCAATTCTTTCATGGACAGATCGGCGATTGGCAACATTTTGCCTATGTTCGACATACCCATTATTGCACTCAGGACAGTTATTCTTTGTAGGCAGCTTTAAACCTTCGTTCCAACAGTGTCTGAAGAATGCACACCCCCAATGCGCTCGTTCCTGCTCTCGAGCATACTCTTCTTGTTCTTCCTCAAACCTTTCTTCTTCGCGCCTTCTTTTCTCCTCCTCGTATTCACGCCTTTGAAAACGCTCTTTTTCTTGCTGACGCTGCCATTTGTTGAGGAGAATACGTGTAGTAACTCTAGGTCTAAAGGATTCGCCCACTTCAAATCGGCTATTCGGGAACCGAAGATTTTTCCGGCGAATTTGTTCCATCGTGATCTGCCGAGTAGGATCAACTGAACCATCCTGCCCTGCCTTCTTTGAGGTTAAAACTTTCAATCTTCCCTTTTCTCCAGATGGAACAGCATTTACCATATTAACCGAGAACCCGATCATATTCTGAGGGAAAGGGTTACTATCCAGTTTCATTTTGTTGTCGAATTTCAAATGTCCTTCCTGGATAGCTTTCTGAATCTTCATCCTAAAGACTCTGCATTCATTAATGGAATGAGAATTTCTATCATGAAACCCACAGTACCTCTTATCTTTCACTCCATCGGGCCGAAGCATAGAATGCCCCTCTGGCAATTTGATTCGGCCTTCTTTCACCAGGAACTCAAACAATTTGTCTGCCTTAGTCACATCAAAATCATATGTTCCTTTCATCTGTTTGATCCATCTTTGAGTCATTGTAACTGGTTCTTTGCTCCACACTATCTCTGCTGCAGCTATTTCCTCGCTATCTTCATACTCATCTTCTTGATCTGCTCTTTCAAGGAATTGGTTATAGATGTCAGCTACATCATTATTTTTAGCAAATCTGACATCTTTCTTGAAACCATACGCCTGGTTACTCATCAAGGCCAATCTGTGCGACAACTGGCCCAAATCATCAAACTCCATCCCGAACAGCTTCTCCCGAATGGCAGGCAGCATGCCAGCTACAGCCATACCAGCCAATTGATCATCAGGTATGTTCAGAGAAAAGCACATACTCTTAGTTTCCCTAAACCTCCTGAGGAACTCTGTAGGTGTTTCATTATTCCTCTGCCTTAAGCTGGTCAAATCAACCAACTTTTTCTCGGTACTGCCAATGTAATAATGAGCATGGAATTTCTGTTCCAGGTCCTTCCAAGTACAGATCGACTGAGCAGGCAAAGAAGCAAACCACGTAAAAGCTGAACCCGTCAGTGACAAAGGAAAGTATCTAATTCTGAAAGCCTCATCTGCCGAAGCCTCTCCAAGCTGCATCAGATATCGAGCTATATGTTCCACAGTACTTGTATCATCTTGTCCTGAAAATTTAGTAAACTCTGTAGGCACCTTGACTCTATTCGGCAATGATACCCTTTGGTACCATTCAGGGAAAGGAGACGAGTACATGTATCCCTGATTTTTAGGCTTCAGACCGAATTGATTTTGCAATACATCGGTCATTTTTTGCACCATGAGGTCAATACTGGTGTCTTGATTCCCTGGTCTCCCAGCAAGCATGCCTGCAGTACCAACGTACCCAGGATTCGGGAGGGCGTCGACAGCATTGTAATCCATAAACTCTGAATATCCGTTTCCATATAAATCCCTCTGCAGTCTGTTGTTCAAGGGAGATATCTTGTAAGCAGAAGCAGGCGGATTCCCTGTGGTGCCGAATGCCATATCACCGTATGTGCGAGTTTTCGGCAGTGCAAGCTGAGGATCTTGCCGAATCGGTTGTCCATTTATATCTTTAACACCAGAACCTCCAGTTTCATCAGCATTTCCTTTACCATGTGGTTTCTGAACTGGTGCTTGAACATTGAAGTATGTCGGGCCACCCAATTGCCCATGTGTCTGCTCAAAGGGTTTATCCACATGCTGACCAAAAATGCTTATCATTGTATGCCGAAAACTGTTTAAGAACGCAGCATTGTGATTGGTCATTGTCTCTCCCAAAGCTTTGTATAACAAGCCCGAGAATCTCTCCCTCTCTTCTTCTTCAGTAAGATCAGATTGCCCAGGAAGGAGAACTCTTGGCAGATCGGACTTGAGAAAAGGTGCACCACTCCTGTTCTTGGCGAAAGACAGTAAACATTTGTTAATGAATTGACTAGCAGCAGCCTTTACCATCTGTTGATGCTCTTCAGACAATTCTTCCAAAGTGACATCCATGATGTCGCTCAACTCAGGCATCTTGAAAACTTGTGTGTGTCCCACCGGGCGTGCCAAAAAGTGTGTTGACGTAAAATCCGCACCTCACGCCAAGCACACAGCAAGCCGAACAAAGCTGGCTTCAAACGTGGCCCGGGCTTTCGAATCCGGAAGCGTGCCAGTCAGTTTGCCTGAAAACTAACAAAGGGACAAAACGTTTAGATCAAAACCTGGAACATGCCGGGTGAGACCAGACAGTTCCGTATTTGCGGCATCGAAGCCAATCTTGAGAGACATATAGCTACAGGGAAGCTATTCTGTCGGCAGTTAAAACATCATTCGGCAATCGGCAAGGCACGCAAGGAGCGCACTGCCGAATGCGTGACGTAAGCATGACGAAAGATCGGCTTTCAACCGAATGAACACGTACTCATAGCCGATTAACGAGAAACAGAGCATGATAGATAAATAAAAGGGTGAAACATGATCATAAATTCGCAGTAAACAAAGAATGCATAGGCCGAAAGCAGCACCCGTCAAGCATGATAACAAAACAAGTTAATCCACCGCATGATACGACTTGTTTGTAACCACGCCACTAATCAGATTAGATTAATCCACCGCATGATACAATCTAATCATGAAAAGCTAAAAGCACTCAATGTTTAGTTACGAACCCACAACACAGTCACGAATTTACATTGAAAACAAGAATGCATAGGCCGAAAGCAGCACCCGTCAAGCATGATAACAAAACAAGTTAATCCACCGCATGATACGACTTGTTTGTAACCACGCCACTAATCAGATTAGATTAATCCACCGCATGATACAATCTAATCATGAAAAGCTAAAAGCACTCAATGTTTAGTTACGAACCCACAACACAGTCACGAATTTACATTGAAAACAAGAATGCATAGGCCGAAAGCAGCACCCGTCAAGCATGATAACAAAACAAGTTAATCCACCGCATGATACGACTTGTTTGTAACCACGCCACTAATCAGATTAGATTAATCCACCGCATGATACAATCTAATCATGAAAAGCTAAAAGCACTCAATGTTTAGTTACGAACCCACAACACAGTCACGAATTTACATTGAAAACAAGAATGCATAGGCCGAAAGCAGCACCCGTCAAGCATGATAACAAAACAAGTTAATCCACCGCATGATACGACTTGTTTGTAACCACGCCACTAATCAGATTAGATTAATCCACCGCATGATACAATCTAATCATGAAAAGCTAAAAGCACTCAATGTTTAGTTACGAACCCACAACACAGTCACGAATTTACATTGAAAACAAGAATGCATAGGCCGAAAGCAGCACCCGTCAAGCATGATAACAAAACAAGTTAATCCACCGCATGATACGACTTGTTTGTAACCACGCCACTAATCAGATTAGATTAATCCACCGCATGATACAATCTAATCATGAAAAGCTAAAAGCACTCAATGTTTAGTTACGAACCCACAACACAGTCACGAATTTACATTGAAAACAAGAATGCATAGGCCGAAAGCAGCACCCGTCAAGCATGATAACAAAACAAGTTAATCCACCGCATGATACGACTTGTTTGTAACCACGCCACTAATCAGATTAGATTAATCCACCGCATGATACAATCTAATCATGAAAAGCTAAAAGCACTCAATGTTTAGTTACGAACCCACAACACAGTCACGAATTTACATTGAAAACAAGAATGCATAGGCCGAAAGCAGCACCCGTCAAGCATGATAACAAAACAAGTTAATCCACCGCATGATACGACTTGTTTGTAACCACGCCACTAATCAGATTAGATTAATCCACCGCATGATACAATCTAATCATGAAAAGCTAAAAGCACTCAATGTTTAGTTACGAACCCACAACACAGTCACGAATTTACATTGAAAACAAGAATGCATAGGCCGAAAGCAGCACCCGTCAAGCATGATAACAAAACAAGTTAATCCACCGCATGATACGACTTGTTTGTAACCACGCCACTAATCAGATTAGATTAATCCACCGCATGATACAATCTAATCATGAAAAGCTAAAAGCACTCAATGTTTAGTTACGAACCCACAACACAGTCACGAATTTACATTGAAAACAAGAATGCATAGGCCGAAAGCAGCACCCGTCAAGCATGATAACAAAACAAGTTAATCCACCGCATGATACGACTTGTTTGTAACCACGCCACTAATCAGATTAGATTAATCCACCGCATGATACAATCTAATCATGAAAAGCTAAAAGCACTCAATGTTTAGTTACGAACCCACAACACAGTCACGAATTTACATTGAAAACAAGAATGCATAGGCCGAAAGCAGCACCCGTCAAGCATGATAACAAAACAAGTTAATCCACCGCATGATACGACTTGTTTGTAACCACGCCACTAATCAGATTAGATTAATCCACCGCATGATACAATCTAATCATGAAAAGCTAAAAGCACTCAATGTTTAGTTACGAACCCACAACACAGTCACGAATTTACATTGAAAACAAGAATGCATAGGCCGAAAGCAGCACCCGTCAAGCATGATAACAAAACAAGTTAATCCACCGCATGATACGACTTGTTTGTAACCACGCCACTAATCAGATTAGATTAATCCACCGCATGATACAATCTAATCATGAAAAGCTAAAAGCACTCAATGTTTAGTTACGAACCCACAACACAGTCACGAATTTACATTGAAAACAAGAATGCATAGGCCGAAAGCAGCACCCGTCAAGCATGATAACAAAACAAGTTAATCCACCGCATGATACGACTTGTTTGTAACCACGCCACTAATCAGATTAGATTAATCCACCGCATGATACAATCTAATCATGAAAAGCTAAAAGCACTCAATGTTTAGTTACGAACCCACAACACAGTCACGAATTTACATTGAAAACAAGAATGCATAGGCCGAAAGCAGCACCCGTCAAGCATGATAACAAAACAAGTTAATCCACCGCATGATACGACTTGTTTGTAACCACGCCACTAATCAGATTAGATTAATCCACCGCATGATACAATCTAATCATGAAAAGCTAAAAGCACTCAATGTTTAGTTACGAACCCACAACACAGTCACGAATTTACATTGAAAACAAGAATGCATAGGCCGAAAGCAGCACCCGTCAAGCATGATAACAAAACAAGTTAATCCACCGCATGATACGACTTGTTTGTAACCACGCCACTAATCAGATTAGATTAATCCACCGCATGATACAATCTAATCATGAAAAGCTAAAAGCACTCAATGTTTAGTTACGAACCCACAACACAGTCACGAATTTACATTGAAAACAAGAATGCATAGGCCGAAAGCAGCACCCGTCAAGCATGATAACAAAACAAGTTAATCCACCGCATGATACGACTTGTTTGTAACCACGCCACTAATCAGATTAGATTAATCCACCGCATGATACAATCTAATCATGAAAAGCTAAAAGCACTCAATGTTTAGTTACGAACCCACAACACAGTCACGAATTTACATTGAAAACAAGAATGCATAGGCCGAAAGCAGCACCCGTCAAGCATGATAACAAAACAAGTTAATCCACCGCATGATACGACTTGTTTGTAACCACGCCACTAATCAGATTAGATTAATCCACCGCATGATACAATCTAATCATGAAAAGCTAAAAGCACTCAATGTTTAGTTACGAACCCACAACACAGTCACGAATTTACATTGAAAACAAGAATGCATAGGCCGAAAGCAGCACCCGTCAAGCATGATAACAAAACAAGTTAATCCACCGCATGATACGACTTGTTTGTAACCACGCCACTAATCAGATTAGATTAATCCACCGCATGATACAATCTAATCATGAAAAGCTAAAAGCACTCAATGTTTAGTTACGAACCCACAACACAGTCACGAATTTACATTGAAAACAAGAATGCATAGGCCGAAAGCAGCACCCGTCAAGCATGATAACAAAACAAGTTAATCCACCGCATGATACGACTTGTTTGTAACCACGCCACTAATCAGATTAGATTAATCCACCGCATGATACAATCTAATCATGAAAAGCTAAAAGCACTCAATGTTTAGTTACGAACCCACAACACAGTCACGAATTTACATTGAAAACAAGAATGCATAGGCCGAAAGCAGCACCCGTCAAGCATGATAACAAAACAAGTTAATCCACCGCATGATACGACTTGTTTGTAACCACGCCACTAATCAGATTAGATTAATCCACCGCATGATACAATCTAATCATGAAAAGCTAAAAGCACTCAATGTTTAGTTACGAACCCACAACACAGTCACGAATTTACATTGAAAACAAGAATGCATAGGCCGAAAGCAGCACCCGTCAAGCATGATAACAAAACAAGTTAATCCACCGCATGATACGACTTGTTTGTAACCACGCCACTAATCAGATTAGATTAATCCACCGCATGATACAATCTAATCATGAAAAGCTAAAAGCACTCAATGTTTAGTTACGAACCCACAACACAGTCACGAATTTACATTGAAAACAAGAATGCATAGGCCGAAAGCAGCACCCGTCAAGCATGATAACAAAACAAGTTAATCCACCGCATGATACGACTTGTTTGTAACCACGCCACTAATCAGATTAGATTAATCCACCGCATGATACAATCTAATCATGAAAAGCTAAAAGCACTCAATGTTTAGTTACGAACCCACAACACAGTCACGAATTTACATTGAAAACAAGAATGCATAGGCCGAAAGCAGCACCCGTCAAGCATGATAACAAAACAAGTTAATCCACCGCATGATACGACTTGTTTGTAACCACGCCACTAATCAGATTAGATTAATCCACCGCATGATACAATCTAATCATGAAAAGCTAAAAGCACTCAATGTTTAGTTACGAACCCACAACACAGTCACGAATTTACATTGAAAACAAGAATGCATAGGCCGAAAGCAGCACCCGTCAAGCATGATAACAAAACAAGTTAATCCACCGCATGATACGACTTGTTTGTAACCACGCCACTAATCAGATTAGATTAATCCACCGCATGATACAATCTAATCATGAAAAGCTAAAAGCACTCAATGTTTAGTTACGAACCCACAACACAGTCACGAATTTACATTGAAAACAAGAATGCATAGGCCGAAAGCAGCACCCGTCAAGCATGATAACAAAACAAGTTAATCCACCGCATGATACGACTTGTTTGTAACCACGCCACTAATCAGATTAGATTAATCCACCGCATGATACAATCTAATCATGAAAAGCTAAAAGCACTCAATGTTTAGTTACGAACCCACAACACAGTCACGAATTTACATTGAAAACAAGAATGCATAGGCCGAAAGCAGCACCCGTCAAGCATGATAACAAAACAAGTTAATCCACCGCATGATACGACTTGTTTGTAACCACGCCACTAATCAGATTAGATTAATCCACCGCATGATACAATCTAATCATGAAAAGCTAAAAGCACTCAATGTTTAGTTACGAACCCACAACACAGTCACGAATTTACATTGAAAACAAGAATGCATAGGCCGAAAGCAGCACCCGTCAAGCATGATAACAAAACAAGTTAATCCACCGCATGATACGACTTGTTTGTAACCACGCCACTAATCAGATTAGATTAATCCACCGCATGATACAATCTAATCATGAAAAGCTAAAAGCACTCAATGTTTAGTTACGAACCCACAACACAGTCACGAATTTACATTGAAAACAAGAATGCATAGGCCGAAAGCAGCACCCGTCAAGCATGATAACAAAACAAGTTAATCCACCGCATGATACGACTTGTTTGTAACCACGCCACTAATCAGATTAGATTAATCCACCGCATGATACAATCTAATCATGAAAAGCTAAAAGCACTCAATGTTTAGTTACGAACCCACAACACAGTCACGAATTTACATTGAAAACAAGAATGCATAGGCCGAAAGCAGCACCCGTCAAGCATGATAACAAAACAAGTTAATCCACCGCATGATACGACTTGTTTGTAACCACGCCACTAATCAGATTAGATTAATCCACCGCATGATACAATCTAATCATGAAAAGCTAAAAGCACTCAATGTTTAGTTACGAACCCACAACACAGTCACGAATTTACATTGAAAACAAGAATGCATAGGCCGAAAGCAGCACCCGTCAAGCATGATAACAAAACAAGTTAATCCACCGCATGATACGACTTGTTTGTAACCACGCCACTAATCAGATTAGATTAATCCACCGCATGATACAATCTAATCATGAAAAGCTAAAAGCACTCAATGTTTAGTTACGAACCCACAACACAGTCACGAATTTACATTGAAAACAAGAATGCATAGGCCGAAAGCAGCACCCGTCAAGCATGATAACAAAACAAGTTAATCCACCGCATGATACGACTTGTTTGTAACCACGCCACTAATCAGATTAGATTAATCCACCGCATGATACAATCTAATCATGAAAAGCTAAAAGCACTCAATGTTTAGTTACGAACCCACAACACAGTCACGAATTTACATTGAAAACAAGAATGCATAGGCCGAAAGCAGCACCCGTCAAGCATGATAACAAAACAAGTTAATCCACCGCATGATACGACTTGTTTGTAACCACGCCACTAATCAGATTAGATTAATCCACCGCATGATACAATCTAATCATGAAAAGCTAAAAGCACTCAATGTTTAGTTACGAACCCACAACACAGTCACGAATTTACATTGAAAACAAGAATGCATAGGCCGAAAGCAGCACCCGTCAAGCATGATAACAAAACAAGTTAATCCACCGCATGATACGACTTGTTTGTAACCACGCCACTAATCAGATTAGATTAATCCACCGCATGATACAATCTAATCATGAAAAGCTAAAAGCACTCAATGTTTAGTTACGAACCCACAACACAGTCACGAATTTACATTGAAAACAAGAATGCATAGGCCGAAAGCAGCACCCGTCAAGCATGATAACAAAACAAGTTAATCCACCGCATGATACGACTTGTTTGTAACCACGCCACTAATCAGATTAGATTAATCCACCGCATGATACAATCTAATCATGAAAAGCTAAAAGCACTCAATGTTTAGTTACGAACCCACAACACAGTCACGAATTTACATTGAAAACAAGAATGCATAGGCCGAAAGCAGCACCCGTCAAGCATGATAACAAAACAAGTTAATCCACCGCATGATACGACTTGTTTGTAACCACGCCACTAATCAGATTAGATTAATCCACCGCATGATACAATCTAATCATGAAAAGCTAAAAGCACTCAATGTTTAGTTACGAACCCACAACACAGTCACGAATTTACATTGAAAACAAGAATGCATAGGCCGAAAGCAGCACCCGTCAAGCATGATAACAAAACAAGTTAATCCACCGCATGATACGACTTGTTTGTAACCACGCCACTAATCAGATTAGATTAATCCACCGCATGATACAATCTAATCATGAAAAGCTAAAAGCACTCAATGTTTAGTTACGAACCCACAACACAGTCACGAATTTACATTGAAAACAAGAATGCATAGGCCGAAAGCAGCACCCGTCAAGCATGATAACAAAACAAGTTAATCCACCGCATGATACGACTTGTTTGTAACCACGCCACTAATCAGATTAGATTAATCCACCGCATGATACAATCTAATCATGAAAAGCTAAAAGCACTCAATGTTTAGTTACGAACCCACAACACAGTCACGAATTTACATTGAAAACAAGAATGCATAGGCCGAAAGCAGCACCCGTCAAGCATGATAACAAAACAAGTTAATCCACCGCATGATACGACTTGTTTGTAACCACGCCACTAATCAGATTAGATTAATCCACCGCATGATACAATCTAATCATGAAAAGCTAAAAGCACTCAATGTTTAGTTACGAACCCACAACACAGTCACGAATTTACATTGAAAACAAGAATGCATAGGCCGAAAGCAGCACCCGTCAAGCATGATAACAAAACAAGTTAATCCACCGCATGATACGACTTGTTTGTAACCACGCCACTAATCAGATTAGATTAATCCACCGCATGATACAATCTAATCATGAAAAGCTAAAAGCACTCAATGTTTAGTTACGAACCCACAACACAGTCACGAATTTACATTGAAAACAAGAATGCATAGGCCGAAAGCAGCACCCGTCAAGCATGATAACAAAACAAGTTAATCCACCGCATGATACGACTTGTTTGTAACCACGCCACTAATCAGATTAGATTAATCCACCGCATGATACAATCTAATCATGAAAAGCTAAAAGCACTCAATGTTTAGTTACGAACCCACAACACAGTCACGAATTTACATTGAAAACAAGAATGCATAGGCCGAAAGCAGCACCCGTCAAGCATGATAACAAAACAAGTTAATCCACCGCATGATACGACTTGTTTGTAACCACGCCACTAATCAGATTAGATTAATCCACCGCATGATACAATCTAATCATGAAAAGCTAAAAGCACTCAATGTTTAGTTACGAACCCACAACACAGTCACGAATTTACATTGAAAACAAGAATGCATAGGCCGAAAGCAGCACCCGTCAAGCATGATAACAAAACAAGTTAATCCACCGCATGATACGACTTGTTTGTAACCACGCCACTAATCAGATTAGATTAATCCACCGCATGATACAATCTAATCATGAAAAGCTAAAAGCACTCAATGTTTAGTTACGAACCCACAACACAGTCACGAATTTACATTGAAAACAAGAGATCAGGTCAGGTCAGCTAGTAGGGGCAGGATATATTATGCATGCATGGCCCCACGTGCCGGCGTCACATACAGGTACGTACGGTGCTGCTCGATCACGTACAGTCCAAGTTAGCAGCTCTAGGCGACAGACAGAGACAAAGATCGATCATATGCTGCGGCATGCATGCATGCATGATAATATATATGCATGATATGATGACGGCCCACGCGTACATGCTGCTGCATGCATGCATTGCCTTGTTGTGCAGGTCAGTGATATATATGAGGTCAACCCTTGTCGTATCCCCTGGCTTCGTCTCCGCAGCCCATTAATTGCCTTTGGTCCTTTCTTTCGATCGGATGCTCTCGATCGAGATCATCATCGATCATGCATGCATGTATAGATCGACGACGACATATATGATCCGGCCGCGCGCGACACAACACGTACGTACACATGCATGCATATATCCCCAACAAAGTCAACTCCTAATATATGCGGCCAAATTAAGGGGATTTTAGCTAGTACAGTACGTCCATCTACCGCCGGCCGTGAAAGAAAAGAAATCTAATCTCAAAAAAAAAGAAAGAAAAGAAATCTACGTACCTGCTGCTTCGTTCCACGCACACCGTACCCATCATCTTTCTTCCTTTATATTTTTCATCAATCAATAATATAAGTTCGCTCGTCCGTCGATCGAATTATATATATTACGATGATTGGGTTTGGTGATGATGATTGCATACTTCAATTAGACACGGATCGATCAGTAATCCTTCATGCTTGCGCGTGATCAATAATACAGTATATCGCTTCAATTGCCAACAAAGTCAAACGTACTCCAAATGCAAGACGCCATATATAGCGGTTGGATTCGGTACAGTACGTAGCAGATACATACATAGGAGAATGCGTGCTATCCAATTCATCCATTACCCTGTATATGCGTGCATTTATATTATATTGTTTCAGAGAGGCTGGCAGGGTTTAATTTGAGCATTGAAATTAAAGTTTCTGTAGTATGTATGCTGCCATCATATTGAGATAGCATGCATGCATGCGTCCAAAGCAAATTCAAAATGTAATTTAAGTTGATGTAAATACTACAGAGTACTTAGTAGATAGATTAACGATCGACGATGATTAAGAAGGCATATATTGGAGTCTTGTCCTGATGCCCCCATGCATTATATGCGGCTAGCTAGCTAAGCTAGCTAGACAACTTGCTGCATTGTATTTAATTAGGTCTCTTTAATTTATATTAGGTCCGGGGAGAAAAAGGCCGGTATGATTAGGTACATTATTCATTCCTTTGCTGCCTTACCTTGTTCCATTATTCAGTGTGGTGGTTGCTTAAGCACATATATAGATACATACATAGAGACGACGACCTGCCCTTATCCACGCAATCTGCCCTAGCTAGCTAATCCCGGCCCTCTGTAGTTTAGGGATTATAATCCCTGATCGATGCCCGGCCTAATAAAGGAGGGCAGATCACCATCGATCGAGCACATCATCCACCTTTTTCGATAGATAGATAGATAGATAGATAGATAGATAGATAGATATATATGTAGATATATAATGTATATGTAAATTAAGTGGCGGTGATTAATTAGCATAACGGAATTAATTAGGTGACACCAGACCAGATATATATAATATATATGCAAATTAAGGCGTTGGCGCAGCCTAGCTAGCTGCCGCATATACTACCATAGAATTATTCTTTGATTCACAATTATAAATGTGTAAACCGGTTGAAAGCATGCTTTAGTGGTTGCTAGACAATGCGAATGCATTAGTTGCACCCTAGCTAATTGTTGGGTCACTAACTAGCCAGTACGTGGTCGATCACTTCGATCCATCTTCTTCATCAGGGGTACGTAACCGGGTGTATGAGCAGCGCGCTCTAGGGTATATTGGTCTTTATTTTAGTGTGGTGTGGAGAAAGTTGCGTTTGATCTGATCCTGGCTATCTATCTGTCTATCTATATATATATACACCCAAACGTAACGTTAACCCCTTGGTTGGAGCATTATTTGAGAGTTGGTGAGTGAGAATTAATAAGCCACTACACACGACCCGGCCGCAAATACTCCGCTTGCATTTAATTTGCGTGCTCGATATATCTATCTTTCTCGATCGATCTCCCAGTGCCAGCTATATATATATAGTAAGATATACCAGCTAGCTAGGCCGGATAGGTAGTAGTAACAACCGAGCCGGCTGCTGCTGCTGGTAGCTGTAAGCAATTCAATTCAATTCAATCGTCGTCGTCTTTGCAGCATTATTATTTGGGAGCTAGGGGATATCTATCATCGTCGGAGAGGCAGGCCGGGCAGCACGCAGTATACTATATTAGCCATGGAGGACGAGCTGCTGCTACAACTACAAGGAGGATCATCAGCTCTGCCGCCGCCGCCGCCTGAGAGCATCAGCAGGTATTATTATTGTTGGGACGACGAGGCGGCGGCGGACGGACCTCGACGGCGGCGGGAGTCCATGGTGAACAAGCTCATCTCGACGGTCTACTCCGGGCCCACAATCAGCGACATAGAGAGCGCGCTCTCCTTCACCGGCGCCGGCGATCAGCAGCAGCTTGTCATCAGCATGGACGCGCAGCGCAACGACTACAGCTCCTCCTCCTCCTCCAGCCCAGTGTACGTATATATATATATATATATATATATATAGTTAGTACTGCTAATTGGTATGTAGTGCTATATATATATATATAGCTAGTAGACATTTTCAAAGGTATGTAGCTCCCAGTCGTCCCCGCTAGCTAGATTAATTGCACGTACTGGAATGAACGGAGGATTGTACAGTACTCCGTAAGTATTGACTTAATTTGTGTATCGATCGATCGATCGATCGATCCATGTATAGTATATATATTTATGTAGGTCTGAATAATTTACGTATGTATTATATATGTAAAAATGTACATGCGTACAGGAGCTATTACCGGTGCACGAACCCACGGTGCAACGCGAAGAAGCAGGTGGAGCGCGCAACGGACGAGGCGGACACGCTGCTGGTCACCTACGAAGGACTCCACCTGCACTACACCTACTCCCCTCACTTCCTACACCCACCACCTCATCCTCCGGCGGCGGCGGCGGCGGCATCAGGAAGCACCACCGCCACTGCCACGACCAGCAGCAGCAAGAAGCCCAAGCTGCACCCACCACCAGCAGCCGTACCCATCATCATGGGGCAGGAGGAGGAGGAGGAGGAGGATGAGCATGCAGCAGCAGCAGACCTCGCCGTCGTCCACAACAACAGGAGGAGATGCAGCCCGATCCCCTCCTGCCCAGGCCCGGCCCAGGCCCAGGAGATGAGCAGCGGCCCGCAGGTGGACGCCAGCAGCAGCCATCCTGCCGCCGCCATTGCAGGTGCAGGTGCAGGTGCAGGTTCTTCGTCCAGAGATGACGATGGAACGCCGCCGATGGTGTTCTTCCAACAACAGCAGCAGCAGCAGCAGCAAGACTACTACTACGGCTTTGTTGACCATCATCAGCATCGTCACAATAATATTTTTGAGATTGAGGAGGAGGAGCAGCGGATTATTATGACCACCAACAACGGCAACGGCAACGGAGGGCTGCTGGAAGACGTGGTGCCGCTGCTGGTCCGACGGCCGGCCTGCAATAATAACAGCAGCAGCAGCATCTCGCCGTCGCCGGGGGGCAGCACCACCAGCGGCGGATCGTCGCCGTCCCTTTCGTCCTCCGTCGTGTCATCATGGAACCAGCACCCCACGTCGCCCTACATCGACATGGCCATACTCTCCAACATCTTCTGATCGAGCGAGCTTGCGAGTATAGTGTGTGATACTAAAAGTGCAGTGCAGTGTAGTGTAGCTAGATCACCAGGGACAAATGTGCATGAAGAGGAGACGCCCTCGCGGTTCTCCTGACTACAGTAGTAAAATGTTACTCTAATATGTGGTGTGCTATGGCCGGTGTATGTTTTAGTATTACTTTATTTGGAGTGAAAAAAAATTATGTTCCTTGCTTCCTTGTGAGTTCATTATTTACCTCTTCTTCTTCTTCTTCTTCTTCTTCTTCTTCTTCTTCTTCTTCTTCTTCTTCTTCTTCTTCTTCTTCTTCTTCTTCTTCTTCTTCTTCTTCTTCTTCTTCTTCTTCTTCTTCTTCTTCTTCTTCTTCTTCTTCTTCTTCTTCTTCTTCTTCTTCTTCTTCTTCTTCTTCTTCTTCTTCTTCTTCTTCTTCTTCTTCTTCTTCTTCTTCTTCTTCTTCTTCTTCTTCTTCTTCTTCTTCTTCTTCTTCTTCTTCTTCTTCTTCTTCTTCTTCTTCTTCTTCTTCTTCTTCTTCTTCTTCTTCTTCTTCTTCTTCTTCTTCTTCTTCTTCTTCTTCTTCTTCTTCTTCTTCTTCTTCTTCTTCTTCTTCTTCTTCTTCTTCTTCTTCTTCTTCTTCTTCTTCTTCTTCTTCTTCTTCTTCTTCTTCCGCCTGGCCGCCGAGGCAAGCCCCACCAAGACGCCCTCCCCATCATCCAAGAGGACAACCTACAGCGACCGATTCATCCCCTGCCGCTCCTCCTCGCGCCTCCACAACTTCGCGCTCCTCGATTCCTCCCCCTCTTCGTCTGCTTCCAAGGACCCCGAAACGCCCTACTCCCGCCTCCTCCGCGCCGAGCTCTTCGGGCCCGATTCGCCTGCTGCCCTCTCTCCCTCCGCCTCCGCCGATGCCCCCGCCTCGGGCTCCCCCAACACCAACCTCTTCCGGTTCAAGAAAGATCACTCCGCCGCCGCAGCACCCTTCGCCGCCCACAACCACCGCTACTGCACCGCCGGATCCGGAGACGACACTAGCGGCGCTGCTGCATCGCCCAAGAGGCCGCCCAGGAAAGTCCCCAAGACGCCGCACAAGGTACGGTACAAAATCCCTCCCATCGCATCTCCGGATCTCATCCCATCAGCATCCTTGTCCAACTGATCCCTCATCATCATTAATGCAAGCCTGCACTGCACTGCATATGCAGGTCCTGGACGCGCCCTCCCTGCAGGACGACTTCTACCTCAACCTCGTCGACTGGTCCTCGCAGAACATGCTCGCCGTCGGCCTAGGCACCTGCGTCTACCTCTGGTCCGCCTCCAATAGCAAGGTCACCAAGCTCTGCGATCTAGGCCCCAGGGACACCGTCTGCGCCGTGCATTGGTCACGGGAAGGTTCTTATCTTGCCATTGGCACAGGCCTTGGAGATGTCCAGGTACTACCCTTTCCCCTCCTCATCCCTCCCCTTCCACATCCCTATCGATTCATTCTGCACTCACTTTACAAATCTACTCCAAAATTCCTTTCCTTTTGGTACCATCAACACATAGATTGATAGATAGATAGGCCTACCTATATTCACATAACTTACAGTCACCATGTATCAAAATTCTCGGCAACTTCAATTTCTTTCTCGGGCAATAATGTGGGCAACGTGGCTATGACATACATGCAAGTAACTCTTCATTCATACCTCAACAGATCTGGGACAGCTCGCGCTGCAAACGGATCAGGAACATGGGAGGTCACCAAACACGCACTGGGGTATTAGCATGGAGCTCCTGCATCTTGTCCTCCGGTAGCAGGGACAAGAACATATTGCAGCATGACATCCGTGTCCCCAGTGACTATATTAGCAAGTTTTCGGGCCATAGATCAGAGGTGAGGCTTCCAGGACATAAATACCACCCTGCAAAATAAATCATACAAATTAAAAGGCATCATGTGTGGATTTCTGGATCTCAGACCTCTGTATTTTCAGGTCTGTGGACTAAAATGGTCGCATGACGACCGTGAGCTTGCTTCGGGCGGAAACGACAACCAGCTACTAGTATGGAACCAACGGTCGCAACAGCCGGTGTTGCGATTGACAGAACATACAGCTGCGGTTAAAGCAATAGCATGGTCACCACATCAGCAAAGCCTCCTGGCATCAGGAAGGAGGAATGTGGAGCTTGTCGCTCGTGGTGATGGGCTCATTTTATAGAGGCCGGCCGGAGTAAGGAAAGAATGGAATGGGCCACAGTAAGTAATAAGAGCCCAACCCACAGTAATTTGGCCTATGAAGGATACTAGGATAGGCAGGCAGTCCAACGGCTAGTTCCTTGGTACAACACTATTGGTCGGGCGTGGGTGGGACCACGAGTCAGACAGCGACCAAGCAAGCAGGCGCTCGATCCCGGGATTGGATTAATCGTAGTGACCGTTGCGTTAGCGACCGTTGTCTTTCCACTACTCCTCCTCCTTCTCCCTTCCTCGGCGGGCGCGGCGGCTCGGCGGCGGGGCTTCTCCGATCCGATCCGATACGATCCAGGCGATAGATGGCGGCGCCCGACGCCAAGCCTCGCCTCAACGTGCCGCCGTCCATGGCGGCCGCGCTCCGCCTCGACCCCGTCGGAGTTCCTCCATCGCCGTCGCGCCGCCTGGCCGCCGAGGCAAGCCCCA
>OAMR01000515.1:915140-931055 GCA_900205405.1 Echinochloa crus-galli
TTATCAGGTCTGGTGGTCATCGATACTATAGTAGGATTTTGTTTCATTCATACCATTGTTTCTTCTCTCGAGCAGAGAGAGAGGGTCAAATCTCGCGGCTCGGTGTCTGCAGATTAGATCCAAGCCACACAGTCTCTTTCTCTTTTGTTTTAATCCTAGTATATATAGATTAAGCATCTCCATCTATTCTGCAGAACGCAATGGAGTACGACGGCAGGTACACCAAGGATCAGGGCCTCAAGTGTGACTGCCTCCTCTTCGGTAATTTCTCCTCCTCCGTGCATTGGTCACGGGAAGGTTCTTATCTTGCCATTGGCACAGGCCTTGGAGATGTCCAGGTACTACCCTTTCCCCTCCTCATCCCTCCCCTTCCACATCCCTATCGATTCATTCTGCACTCACTTTACAAATCTACTCCAAAATTCCTTTCCTTTTGGTACCATCAACACATAGATTGATAGATAGATAGGCCTACCTATATTCACATAACTTACAGTCACCATGTATCAAAATTCTCGGCAACTTCAATTTCTTTCTCGGGCAATAATGTGGGCAACGTGGCTATGACATACATGCAAGTAACTCTTCATTCATACCTCAACAGATCTGGGACAGCTCGCGCTGCAAACGGATCAGGAACATGGGAGGTCACCAAACACGCACTGGGGTATTAGCATGGAGCTCCTGCATCTTGTCCTCCGGTAGCAGGGACAAGAACATATTGCAGCATGACATCCGTGTCCCCAGTGACTATATTAGCAAGTTTTCGGGCCATAGATCAGAGGTGAGGCTTACTTCCAGGACATAAATACCACCCTGCAAAATAAATCATACAAATTAAAAGGCATCATGTGTGGATTTCTGGATCTCAGACCTCTGTATTTTCAGGTCTGTGGACTAAAATGGTCGCATGACGACCGTGAGCTTGCTTCCGGTGGAAACGACAACCAGCTACTAGTATGGAACCAACGATCGCAACAGCCGGTGTTGCGATTGACAGAACATACAGCTGCGGTTAAAGCAATAGCATGGTCACCACATCAGCAAAGCCTCCTGGCATCAGGAGGCGGAACAGCCGATAGGTGTATCAGGTTTTGGAACACGGCTAATGGAAATGTTCTCAACTCAATAGACACAGGCAGCCAGGCAAGTTCTACATTTGAATGTAATTGTGACCTCCTGTGGCGTGCTACCGTGGTTCTGCTATCCTCACCATTTTCTTTCCGTTGCAGGTTTGCAACCTTGCCTGGTGCAAAAATGTGAATGAGCTCGTGAGCACTCACGGGTATTCCCAAAATCAAATCATGGTGTGGAAATATCCATCTATGTCGAAGGTGAGCATATGCATTGTGGGTCTCAGTACGTTGTCTTGATAAATCAGTAAGCCAATTTTATAACGCATCCTTTGGATGTGCATCTACACTGACTTACAATTTATGCAACTTAGTTTTTTTCTCAGCTTGCTTCTGAAAGACAACATTAACATTTTATTGCTGTGGGCTGAGACCATTGAATTGAGGAATGCTTAAAGCAAAAGTGAAATTTAGACTAAGTGATAAATACCATTTGCTTGTCATCGCCCATAGCAGGTTAAGGTAACATAGCACATTATAGTTATCAGTACCTCACATCTCTTCATACATCAGTAAGAACGATGGGCATTATATAATTGCCTCCTTTG
Source organism: Echinochloa crus-galli (assembly GCA_900205405.1). NCBI lineage: Eukaryota > Viridiplantae > Streptophyta > Magnoliopsida > Poales > Poaceae > Echinochloa > Echinochloa crus-galli. Next base: position 916,822 of record OAMR01000515.1, read on the forward strand.
TCTGTGAAGCATCGAAATCCCTCCAAGGGAAACTCCTCCATCTGCAAGTTAGTTAACAATATTCTTCTTTGATGCCGCCTGAAGAAAATGCCATTTTCTTTCTGTGGGCTCAGACATTGACTTGCTGATTGCTTAGAGTAAATAGATGTAAATTGAGCAATGAAAACCATGTCCACGACAGGTTATGCACTTCTTAATAAACTGTGTTGATAATATAGTCTGCTAAAGGCTATATCTTCTGCTGTGTGTTGTTTGGAATTTTAATGTTAAGTACAATAAATGTTCATGGGAAAGAAAAGTTTCTCAGTGCAATAGTTAATGCAACCTAATTTCTCTGACGATTGGATATTTTTGGGTGAACAGGTTGCAACTCTAACCGGACATACGATGCGTGTGCTTTACCTTGCATCATCACCTGATGGCCAGGTAAATCTGAATCCAGTTAGTTTGCACATCGTGTTAATTAACCCGGAAATTATATCAACGAAGAGAACTAAGATGATGAGATGTAACTTGCAGACCATAGTTACAGGAGCGGGTGACGAAACTCTACGATTTTGGAACATTTTCCCATCAGTGAAGACGCAGGTAATGAGCCTTTAAGATTGGGAAAGAATTGAGAATTCAGTAATGTGCGCGTGGTTTGAGAAGGCATCATGTGTCTGTCTTAACCTTTACCCCTCATGGTGTTTGCATTCAGACTCCTGTCCGCGATATTGGGCTCTGGTCGTTCTCAAGAAGCCACATCAGGTGACGAGCGGGGGTCTAAGCCTGGACCTGGAGGAGGTGAATGTGAATGCATGATGATACGGATATGCTTATTTGTTGGGAAGCAACATACAGTAATTTGTTCACATGTGCAGCTAGCTGGTTTGTTGAGTAATTTCTGTAAATTGTGAGGCCTGATCATTCATTCATTCATTCATTCATTCATTCATTTGATTGTTGTTTGTGTGTGAGGGGAACATTAAGGTAACCAATTGTATTCTTTGAGATCGGCTGATGATGTATCAGATAGTAGTATTTAGTTATTGACAAAATAGAGGAAACAATCAAGGGCCATGCGCATTGTTTGCATGTGTAATTGTTTGTAGCTGCAACTGAAGTTGGTATGCTGAGGATACTTGTTCAGACTTGGGAAATGAATCATCAGGGTTCTGGTGGTTATTCCCGAAATCTTTGGTCCCTTGAAGTTGAAGCATCTATATATCGGGACGTGTAAAGAAAGATTGAAGTCGAAGCATCACCTCTCTCCTCTGGAGGGAAGGAAGGGTATCAGATGCTGTCTGTGACGCTTCTCGAGAAACAGCAAGGCCGGCCGGTGAAAAGGGCAGAGAGGTCTTGCAGTTTGATTTCCTTGCGTTTCACTAGTGTGTATACAGTATTGTAGTATGAAGAAGGAATGGGCAGCATGGGCTGAATGTGATGACACCACACGCGGCGGCAAAGCCATGGTGGGTGATGCACACAATGAACTGTTTCTGTTTTCAACGAGACTAAAACTAGTACGAGCGGTGGAGTTGACAAATACGGACTACTACTACGCTACGGAGTATTTCTGGAGTATTTTATTAGTAGGAGGACGGTGAAGGGATGGGTAGCACACCACATGGCAGATGCTCCTTCCTGCTCTCGCGCCGAAGCAAAGCTTGCTTGCGCGCGTGTTGACGAAGCTAGCAGCTAGTTGTATCTCTCTTTTTTTCACAAGAAACTGTTGTTTTTCTGACTGGTTTATACTACGTACGCATATATATAAATATACCTATATATACATATAAATATAATATGTATTCCTTCTCTTCTTCTAGGCTTCTTCTAGTCTAGGGAAAAAAGAAAGCACAGAGAGAGAAGGGAAGGATTCCCGGGCTGCGACGCCGACCTCCCTCCCCTTCCTTCCTACTCCGTACTCCTATAGGAAGAAGAGTAACAACTAATAACCAACCATTCTTCCCCCCTTAAGTGTAGGCCGCCTCCTCCATTCCCCATTGAGCTGCGCCCCTTCCCTCGTCGGAAACTAAATCTGGTAACTGCTCTTGCTCCAACCTTGCCCACTTCCTTCAATCCCCCCTCGTCGTTTACATTGTTATCAGGTCTGGTGGTCATCGATACTATAGTAGGATTTTGTTTCATTCATACCATTGTTTCTTCTCTCGAGCAGAGAGAGGGTCAAATCTCGCGGCTCGGTGTCTGCAGATTAGATCCAAGCCACACAGTCTCTTTCTCTTTTGTTTTAATCCTTGTATAGATTAAGCATCTCCTTCATCTATTCTGCAGAACGCAATGGAGTACGACGGCAGGTACACCAAGGATCAGGGCCTCAAGTGTGACTGCCTCCTCTTCGGTAATTTCTCCTCCTCCTTTCCATCGTCTCCATTTATGTTCCTGACAGCCCCAAAGAAGCAGAGCATTTTCCAACACCATTATTCATTTACAAAACTATCCTTTAGACCTTGATGATACGCTGTACCCGTTCAACTCCGGCGTTGCTGCTGACATTGCCAAGAACATCCAAGGTACAACCCTTGTTAACCTCGTTGCAACAGATGAGCATGCTCCCCTTGAGGTCTTGTTGTTGTTGACTCTACCTACTCTTCAGATTACATGGTGCACAAACTCGGTGTTGAGGAGAGCATTAGCTTGGAACTATGCATCCTCCTCTACAAGCAGTATGGAACCACCATGGCTGGTTTGAGGGTCAGTGCTGCTAAATTCTATTCTCAACTAACAAATGAATCTCGTTGCTTTTGTATGCCTCCTGTCGCCTGCTGCCACTAAACATTGCATCTCCATGTCTTGTGATATTATAGGCTGTTGGCTACCAGTTTGATTACGATTATTTCCACAGGTACTGGATTCTGCCCAACACTCAATTTTGTGATGGCTTGGCCAGTAATCTGTACAGAGAATATTCATCTTCTTAACGGCATCGCTTGTTTTCTGCATCAGCTTTGTTCATGGAAGGCTGTCCTATGAAAAAATCAAGCCTGATCCAGTACTTAGGAACATTCTGCTCAGCTTACGCATACGCAAAGTTGTATGTACCAATAACCCAGGTTCCATTTCTTCCATAACAGATACCAACCAGTATTTGAGAAACTATTATAGTGACAAGTTTCTAGTTGTGTTTCTAGGTGTTTACGAATGGTGATAGAATCCATGCTTCAAGGGCCCTGAAGAGGCTTGGAATTGAGGACTGTTTCGAAAGAGTTGTGTGTTTCGAGACATTGAACCCAACATCTCCTCCTCCTGCACCATCTGACAAACTTGAAATCTTTGACATTATGAAGCATCTGGCTCATCCAGAACCTGGGGTGGAGCTACCAAAATCACCAATCCTGTGCAAGCCATCAAGAGAGGCAATCCTGCAGGCCCTCAAGGTCGCCTCCATCAATCCACAGACAACTGTAAGCACCTACCTGCTCACTGGCATGATCAAATGCGGATGGGTACCTTGCCTTATATATCCATGCAATATGTTGTTGTTCTACTGATTGAGTCCTCTTGCTTGAAACACCTTCCAGATATTGTTTGATGACAGCTTCAGGAACATTGAAGCTGCAAAGCAGATTGGATTGCGAACTGTACTGGTAAGGAAATATCCATTTTGCTTGTGGTGTTAGAAATTTTTGGTAGCAGCATTGAGGCAAAAAAAAAAGTAAGGCAAATGTGATGAATGAATGTACCAACCAGGTTGGAACATCTGAGAGAAAGAAAGGTGCTGACCATGCCTTGGAAAGCCTCCACAACATGAAGGAGGCACTGCCTGAGCTTTGGGAGGAAGCTGAGAAGGATGAAGATGTGAGGAATTCGAGCAAAGTGGGAATTGAGACATCAGTGATTGCATAATGTAGCCCTTTTGTTTGCCATGGAGGAGAGCACGAGATGGTGGATCATTATATTTCAAGGGCCCATCTCTGCACTATCTTTTGCCCGAAAAAGAGCTACTAATCAGAGGGGGAAAAATACAATCTCCTCAAGGTGTGGGGACTGACTGATAGTATAACTGATGTTACATCCCATATAGGCATATACATTTACTATCCAGTAACCAATAAAATGTTCCCACGTGGTCTGCAAAGACAATTCTACTCTATCATATGAGAAGAAAAACCTGTAATACTTTGTGATGGATTAGGGTTTGTATGGACCAGAAGAATGCTCACTTTTTTTTCCTTGAACCACCTAATAAAGATTGTTGTACTCGGGGATGGTTATTTTGTTCATGCTTAGTTGAAGCAGCTGGATGTTTGGATCCAAATGTCTATCACTTTGCTACTTGGTTCTTCATGCTTATGGTAGTGGAGTGATGCCTTGTTGCCCTGGTTCACTCTTTACTTCAATAGTAATATGTGCTATCAGCTATACTGCTTCGTTATTTGGTCTGTTTGTTTGTGACTGTAACTGTAATCACTCTCACTGCTTTTAACTCCAATTCCTCCCCCACACCCTGAAAAGAATGCAATGACAGAACTCGAGGAAATTAGTTGCACAATGCATATAGATAGATGGGCATTTATTGTCCACACATGTCACGGACTAAGCTAAACAATTTATCCCTACGGCTATTATGCATCAAACATACAGTATTTACTAGTAAGAGAAAAGTCCGCACTTTTTTTTTTCCTGATGATGCAAAGACACAAGAAACTCTCGTGCCATAATATTGTTTCTAGAAGCTACACATCCTAACTGGTATGACATTGCAATCAGAGAATTCACTATTATCCCTTGCTCGGAAAGCGATGTGTTACCAGGCAGGCAGGCCCCTGTGCATTGCAATGGCCGTCCCCCTAGGCATTGTGAACAGCTTAAGGTAAGTTGTTGCTCACAAGAAAAGAAATAACCCCAAAAGAAAATATAGCAACATAATGATCTGGTGTTTTGGTGCTATGAAACAAATAATACTATAATATATTTTCCTATGCTACTTTGGTTGATACCAAAGCGCCCCTGTTGAACTCAGTTTGCTTAATATTATCCACCAGATGCGTTCTTTGAATGCCAATATAATGCCCTAGACTAGAGTTATGTTGATACGTGGGCACTGGATCTCCTGATAGCACAACTTGTATATATACTAATGAGTTTTTTTGTCCGTTTGTCAAATATAGATTATGTATGATCCCATTGCGTGTTCAAGTTAGAATACAAACTCTCCGTCAATCTTGAAACTCCTCTCACGTGACATATAACTCTACGTTCTCTCTCATCCGACACATCAGCAAGTTTAATGCTATGAAACTCCCATAAAACCCTCACTGACACTGTCCTAGGCATGCTTAATTAGTTTGGTCCATTTTGTGATTATGGCCAAGTTACCATTCAATAGGCGCAGCTAATTAATTGCAAATTAGGAATATCATGCAATGCTCTCCCTAACACCGAAACATACCAATTGATATGCATGTAAACATGCCTTTAGTAAAACTCGAGTAACCCAAATGGAATAACCAGTTACTATTTGGTACTGGTACAAGTCTTTAGACTGAAGAAACATGATTAACCGCGAATAGCCGGTGCAAAGTGACGTTGACCTGCCCAGCCGGTGGCAAGTAGAAAAAAAGAGTGGGTATTTATGGCATAAAGAAAATAAACAGAAGAGAAGAGGATAGCTGGGGGTTTAAGCCAGGTGTGCGAGTGTGTGTGTGTGTGTGTGTGAGAGAGAGAGAGAGAGAGAGAGAGAGAGAGGGGAACGGGTGGCTTTGAGGGTTTTTCATCCGCCGATCCAGGTAACTGCGAGGCCATGGCACCACCACAGATCAAAGTAAAAAAAAAAGAAATCTTTATTCCTTGCGCCGATTTCCCCTTTCTTCCGTGTACTGTTCTTGGATCTTCTAGTTTGGTTGGGTTCTTGGTGGTTTGGTGAGGGGTTGCTTGATCTGGTGGGTTTCTTGGAATTCACACAAATCGAGCCCTTTCCTTGGGTGTCCAGCTTGGATTTTCGTCGGATTTCTGGCCAGTGGGTTCGGGTTTTGGTTCCCGATTCGATCTTGTAGCAGCCACAAGGTTTTGTGTGATGGGGCTTGAATTGCGCGGGGTATAGATGATTATGCCCGGAATTTTGTGGTATCTTCCAGATGGACGGATTTGATTTGACATCCAGCTCAGGAGATGTGGTGCAGTCTCTTTGTTAATTGGATTCTTGATTGATTGTGAGGGTATTTGTGTCTCAAATTCTGATGGACTTTTGCTTCTACCACTGAATTCCAGCCGATTTCTTAAAGTCTATAGGGTTCTGAACGCAACAACCTCCATTTCCATTTCATAATAGACCGTGCAATTTTGTACTAATCTCAGATGTTTGCAATAGCCTCTATGATTTAAGCATCTGATTGGAGTCTTAACGTGTATTTGAGTTGCCCAAATGTTTGGAAGTTTCAGCATAGGCTGCTGTTGCTCTCCCCCAATCAGGATGCTGTTTGCTGTGATGCTGTTAGCATTTGGGTTTCTTGGTCCAGAATTGTCGTATGGATGCGCGTAAAATCTGATTTGGATCTGCAACGTTACCTTGCTGATTCTCGTGCATTTGCCCTTTGTCTTGATCACCAATATTTAACAGATGATACGATAGTTCCTATTGTTTTTTATTTATTTACAGGAACCGATGACAGAGAATCCTGCTCAGGTGCTCACTTTTGGATGATTCATTTTGGATGCTCGTTGGAGGTGATTTCCCTCTCCTCAAAATCTTGACCATTTCTTGCTATGGCAAGTTCTGTCGCATCCTACTATCCGGACTCAGCTTATTCTGGCGTATATACATGTAATCTGTATGCAATTTCAGTATGCGCAAGCCATCTATCACATCCTATTCTTTGGAGGATTGGCCTAAAACTGATCTTGTTCTGTTCTTTATGTGAAGAATACTAGTGGTGCTAGATTTTTTACCAGTGCGTGAACTATCAATACTGGGTGAAAGTTTATGAAATCCGAGTTAATTTTGTGCAGGTAAGATCAATGTGGTATTAGCATTCCTCCGCTGTCAGTGACTGCCCGCTGCATAGGTGACATCAAAATATGGTGGTACTGAAGAGGGGCTATGGATCTCGTAGCCGCCAAATTCCAGCTATGCCACGTGTTCCAAACTCAGTTCGGGTACATAGTTCTTTTGTTATGTGTTTCTTTAGCCACAATTTACCTAATGAATCTTTATTAATGCTAACAATTATTCAGGGGAAATGCATGACAAGGAGAAAGAAAAATGAGATGTCCGCATTTGATTTGCTTGCGACCGTTGCTGGAACGCTATTAGCAGAACACGCCAGTTCATTTAATGTTCCTAACACTAGTGGAGCAGCAACAAGTTATGCCAGAAATAGGAAATCAGTTAAAGAAGAATACTTTGATGAAATTTTGCCCCTGAAAAACGTGGTTGTGAAGAAAGACTGCTGCAGTGAATGTGTAGTAGGTTCTGGTGTTGTCTCTACCTTACCTAGGCAAGCTAATGATCGCCTGGCAGGAAACTCGTCGACAAGAAATGAAGCTGAATCAGTACTAGAGTCACTAGCAGCAAAATCAAATATGCTAGTTAGGGACTCTTCAGTTAGATGCACTAGACCATGTGAGACTAGTCATGGTCTTGGCATAATTTGTGAGTACGGAGCTTTTGGGGTATGCCATCCCGGATCCTCAAGTTCAGCAGAGGCCGGACAAGTGCATCAAACTGAACCCAAAGTGATCAGAATACAAGCAGATGGGCATGTTATGGCTCTTGATAGCTTGATTGAATCTGTCGATCTGGATGGCAGACCTGCTTTTGTTAGTTCTGACAGCAAGGCCGGACAAGTGCATCAAACTGAACCCAAAGTGAACAGAATACAAGCAGATGGGCATGTTATGGCTCTTGATAGCTTGATTGAATCTGTCGATCTGGATGGCAGACCTGCTTTTGTTAGTTCTGACAGCAGCTCAGGTGTGCTCTTGTGCAGCCGTGACAAGGAACATAAAGCTGCTTCCTTGTGTCAGGTTCAAGTGCAGCATACTGCAGATAGAGATGATGATGAAAATTTTTCTGGGTGCACACATCCAAGCACCACAGGAAATAAGGGCTACAAACCACATTATCTGGGTAACCGTAGGATCAGGAAATTGCTTGCCTCGAAGGTAAGGAAGGTAGCTCGTGATAGGACATGTGGATCAATGTCCAACAAAGGTATGCCATCCTAAGTGCTCTGTAGCTGCATAGAGAGAACCATCTTTCTTTTTGCTTCTCTCTACAATTATGGCAACTAGCCAATGCAGGAACCAGTTATGGGCTAGTGATTGTTTTGCTCAACTAGGTAGCAAGCTAAACTTCTGCGGGAAAAAGATACCCACCACACGGCAAAAGGTGCACAGGACAAATTTTAAGAGGAAAAAGCAAGCGCGAGGTACAACGCCATTTGCTAAAGGGATGCTAACTGGAGGTATGCTATACCTTTACCTTGTAATTTTGAATCCTTAACTTCTTTATGATGATGCAGACATCCATTTAATAGCCTTCTATATGGCATTTATGACCTCAATCCTTGTTCTGATCCACTTCCTAAACGAAAATGCACCTTGTCATTTCAGCCAGTGGAACATCATTCACTATGGAAGGTCGAAATAAATCGTATGGATCTGAGGATTACCATGGTATTCTTGGATTATGTCTAGCCTTATGGATAGCTGCTGTTAATCTATGAGCATGATGGCTTATCACTTTTTTTTTTCATTTTCAGTTAAGCTAAGGATCAAGTCATTTAATATCCCAGAATTGTTTGTTGAGGTCCCTGAAACTGCAACCATTGGTTCATTGAGGGTAACACTATATCGCCATCTACAAGTTACCAATTATTCACGCATTCATTTGCGCAGCATGTTATTCCTTTTGGTGTAGCTGTTGGTAATAACTGCTATAGTATTATTGATGAATCTGCAAGACCGCAAGAGTTCATTTAACTTGTGGATTTATTTTTTGTTTCCAACTGGTACAAAATGTAGTAAAACATAAGTTACTCTCTCTAAATACTGGATTGGACAGTCATGTTAGATTTCTGCATTTGCATAATCAAGATGATTTGTTGCAACGTGAAATAATGGGTCCTAGTGATAATTCTAATTGGTACACTACAGAGCATTTTTCTATCTGGAACTTTCACCTTTCATTGCAGATAGATATAAGTTCCTTGTGAGTGTGCCCCAGTAACAATTTTCATTTGCCTATAGAGAACCGTGATGGATGTTGTCACTAGTATAATGGAAGGTGACCTACGTGTTGGTGTTCTTCTTCAAGGAAAGAGTATTCAAGATGACAGCAAGACACTGCGTCAAGCTGGGATATACCATGGTGAAAAACTAAATAACATAGACTTTACGCTGGAATGTGAACATCGGCATGATTCTTCCTCTGGAGTCATAATACCAAAAGAGATGGATTTCGTCAGTGCAGATATTGTGGAACCATTAGCTAGGTAGGTGACTTACAGTACAGTTTTCTCTTGGGTGTAGTGATCAGAAAATATCGACAGAATGTAGCTTATAGTTTATTTTCAAGTCGTTGTTAAGTGTTGATACTAGGCACCTGTTTTGCATATATTTTAATATGCTTGTACTTTGTACTACAAATTCTGGAGCATTACCAAACCTATAGATCAGTTTCGGAGCATCGCCAAACCAAATCTGACTTAAATATTCCATGTTTCCAGGATGAAGTATGAAGAGCAATTTCCTGAAACTAAATTTGGTAGTGGCAACCAGCATCCTATAAAGGCGTATCTAAATGACATTCTCGCTGGTTCTGTTCATTGTCCCGTTGAAATGGCCTCACAAGATACATCAGCAAGCTCGCAAGCCATAATTCCTGCATCTTCAGACTTGAATGCTCTAGCCATTGTGCCTATTTGCAAGACAAGACGATCTGAAATTGGACAAAGGCGCGCAAGGATGCCCTTCTCTGTTGGTGAGGTTGAGGCGCTGGTGGAAGCCGTGGAACAGCTTGAGACTGGAAGGTGTGTGTCCCTTTTTTTTTGTTTCAGTTGATTCAAGTTTTGTGTAGATCCCCATAGAAAAAGTTCAGTGCAGATGGCATCTCGACTCATGTGTAGCTCTTGATCTTTTTATGTTCAGGTGGAGAGATGTTAAAATGCATGCATTTGAAGGTGCTGATCACAGGACCTATGTTGACCTTAAGGTGATTTTCTTGAGCATAATATGCTCTTTGTTTACTATTCGTATTGAGCTGTTAATTGAAAAATCCAAAACAAAAAATAGCCATTATCACAGTTTATTTCTGTTCTATTCCAATGCTTTGTTGGTGAACTAATGCTCCGGCATAGCCACCTCTAATCTGTTCAATCCATTGCACGAAATCTGTGTTTTTTCTAACATACTGCGGAATACTGATTGATGGACCAGGACAAGTGGAAGACCCTGGTGCACACAGCAAGCATATCCCCACAACAGCGAAGAGGCGAGCCAGTTCCACAAGAACTCCTGGACCGCGTGCTCTCAGCTCAGGCCTACTGGTCCCATCAGCAGGCAAAGCTTCATGACAAGGCTCTTCCTGAGATTTGCCTTCCCTAGAAAGAGGAGATGCTCCTGGTGTACAAATTGTGCCTAATAACAAGTAAGTAATAATAGGAACAAGACAGAAGGGATGTGCAAAGGAATCAGGCTAATTTGTGTGTCATTGCAAACTCACTGCATGTTTTTTTTTCGTTGGTTTCTGTTGAAGCGAGCGGTTATCTCTCCTCCGTGGATGAATACGGGAGAGAACCTTGTTTGCACTTGTAAATGATGTTTGCAAAACTGTTGCTGCCTATGCCCATATTCCATAAGAACCTCAAATCCTGTTGTTCTTGGGGCATGCTCGATTTTCAGCATGCCCACATACAGGTAGTATTAACATAAGGACATTGAGAGGTGCAGCCGACTTGTTGATTTTGGATTTGTCGTCAAATTCTGAGTGAGTGAGACTGTTGATCCACAAATGCTGCAAAACTGAGCAGACATCGCACAATGCCAAGGGTTTACTTGTAGTATGAATCTTGTTCGCACACCCTGTGGGCTGATGTGCAGAAGCTAGGAGCCTAGGACTGGGGATGGATTATGCTGGGATGGTGAAGGAGGTTCATACATTCATTGCAAGAGGGACAGAGCACCCACAGGCAGAATTGATATATAAAGTACTGGATGAGAAGAAGTCTTCTAAAAGATTTTGGCTATCTTCCTGACACGTCTGAACTTGCATTGCTTGGTGAGAATGGTTAATGCTACTTGCTCAGTGGTCAGCAGTTAATTTCATGAGGTTGTCTATTCTAATTCAGTATCCTACACAATATTGATTCTGGGATAGATGAGGCAGTGATACAGGAGCTTTAGAACATTACTATTACTTACAACTGCCTGTTCCAAGATACTTCTCTGACTAGCCGCGACTTATTGATGAAGGCATGTGTTGGAACAAATGATCTTTTAGAGAGAGAAAATCTGAGCATTTATGTTTACAGTTGACTCGGATGTTTTATTTTTAACTGCATAAAACAGTTGTTGGATGTGAAGCGATAGTGGAGTCAACTATGACAGAGTTTTGTTCTATAAAAAAGTTAATGGCTGTGTTTAGTTCCACGTTAAATCACCAAACATCGCAAAATTCTCTCTCCAAACTTCACTATTCACCTATCACATCGAATCTCTCGTGCATGGAACACTAAACGCGGTAAATAAAAAAAACTAATTACATAGTTTTGATGTACACGACGAGACGAATCTTTTGAGCTTAGTTAGGTCATGGTAGGACAATGTTTATATACCACAAACAAACGAAAAGTGCTACAGTGCGCTACAGTGTCGGATGTGACATTTTTACCAAACTTTTCCTTCCTCTTTTTGGAACTAAACACACCCAATGATGTTAAACTGTTTCATTGACTGATAAGAAGCTGTTGTTGGCCACAAACTGAGGTATACCTCTGTTTTGTATTCTCCTTATTGACTGTTCCTAAGGGGAATAATTTCTTAGCAAACTTCTTCCTGTTCGATTTTAGCTGTAAAAAAGATGTACCCTTGGTCTCTGGTTGTATTATGAGATAAAACACCAGGCTCAGCTTTGTTTCTAAAGAAATAGGATGGAAATTATTTACCATGACCTTATTCTTGCTTACATCAAACGTCGTGGATTATGATAGAAGCATGTTTGCCATCACCTACATAAGCAGGTGGTAATGCACAGAATTCTCAATATTCTACCATGACAAATCCGTGGACATAACCTCTATGGAAAGATCAAAAGTCCATTTTGTTGATGTAAGGACTGTGTTGCTATTAGTATCTATAAGCAGGCACTACTGCCAGAGCATGGAATATATATCAGAATGCATACTCCACCAGAACCCCCCATACGTACAGTAATCGTTTCACGGGTAAGAAAAGCAAACCTGTTGTCTACGGTCAATGAACCGACCATTGCATTATCTGGGACCAAGCTTCGGATGTTGAATGACTTAGTGCTTGTCATCATCATCATCATAAAACTAAAGATGGAGAAGATGATATCATGTTCATGAACCGAGTATTATCCACCTATATATCCTGCCTGCTTATAGATACTAATAGCAACACAGTCCTTACATCAACAAAATGGACTTTTGATCTTTCCATAGAGGTTATGTCCACGGATTTGTCATGGTAGAATATTGAGAATTCTGTGCATTACCACCTGCTTATGTAGGTGATGGCAAACATGCTTCTATCATAATCCACGACGTTTGATGTAAGCAAGAATAAGGTCATGGTAAACAATTTCCATCCTATTTCTTTAGAAACAAAGCTGAGCCTGGTGTTTTATCTCATAATACAACCAGAGACCAAGGGTACATCTTTTTTACAGCTAAAATCGAACAGGAAGAAGTTTGCTAAGAAATTATTCCCCTTAGGAACAGTCAATAAGGAGAATACAAAACAGAGGTATACCTCAGTTTGTGGCCAACAACAGCTTCTTATCAGTCAATGAAACAGTTTAACATCATTAACCATTTTATAGAACAAAACTCTGATGTCGTAGTTGACTCCACTATCGTTTCACAGACAACAACTGTTTTATGCAGTTTAAAATATAAAACATCCGAATCGATTGTAAACATAAATGCTCAGATTTTCTCTCTTAAAGATCATTCGTTCCAACACATGCCTTAATCAATAAGTAGCGGCTAGTCAGAGAACTATTTTGGAACAGGCAGTTCTAAAGCTCCCTGTATCACTGCCTCATCCATCCCAGAATCAATATTGTGTAGATACTGAATTAGAATAGACAACCTCATGAAATTAACTGCTGACCACTGAGCAAGTAGCATTAACCATTCTCACCAAGCAATGCAAGTTCAGACGTGTCAGGAAGATAGCCAAAATCTTTTAGAAGACTTCAGCTCATCCAGTACTGTATATATCAATTCTGCCTGTGGGTGCTCTGTCCCTCTTGCAATGAATGTATGAACCTCCTTCATCACCTCAATCCAACTATAACCTGGTTCCTTCACCATCCCAGCATAATCCATCCCCAGTCTTAGCTTCTGCACATCAGCCCACAGCCCTTTGGAGGTATAAATATTTGACACTAGTACACAAGGGCTCCTGTCTGACGGATCTACAGAGTGCCATTTCAGCAGCATGCCTCCCAATTTCAACATTACCAAAGAGACGGCATGCCCGCAGCAAGGTCCCCCAAACAGCTGCCGCTGGTATGATTGGCATCCTTTCAATAAACTCCTTAGCAGAATGCAATTTCCCTGAACGGCCAAGAAGATTGACCACAGAAGCATAATGCTCAATGCAGGTTCAATACCATACTTTGTTTTCGTAGAGTTAAAATGGTGTAAACCTTCATCCACGAGACCTGCATGAGCACATGCTGATATGAAAAGCGACAAAAGTCACATAATTTGGTTTTATTCCGGCTTCTCTCATCAGCTGGAAAACTCGGAGGGCTTCTTCAGCAAGTCTGTGCTGTGCACACGTCGAAATCATGGAGTTCCAACAAATGACATCCTTCCCACAGGTTGACTCAAACAACAACCATCCTTCTTCAATGAAGCCCCATTTTGCATGCATGTCTATAACAGCATTTGAAACATGAGGATTAATGTCGGCACCTGCTTTGATGATGTGGGCATGAAACTGCTGCCCATGGAACATGCTTGCCAAGTTGCTCGCCACAGTTACTAGTGCTACAAATGTGAACTCATTAGTCTTACCCCAGAGACACAAAGCTGGCTGAA
>OAMR01000515.1:956561-987443 GCA_900205405.1 Echinochloa crus-galli
CGGCCGTGCCGGCCGTGTCGGCCGTGCGGGCCGAGGCCGTGCCATGGGCCAGGCCGGCGGCCCATGGCATGCACGGGCCATCGTGCCATGCCGGCACGGGCCCGCTGGCGACCGTGCCGTGCCGCCCATGGGCCGTGCGTGCAGGCCGTGCCGCGGGCCGTGCCGCCGGCCCATGGGCCGCATGTACACCTATAGGTTTACTGTAGCAAAACCGCTATCCAAAATCGCTTTAGGAGGTAATTTGTTCGGTTTTGAAAAGTTTAAGGGGTAATTTACGGTTTCATAGGTTGGGGGTTGATGTATCCCACACCCCATAGGTGGGGGGGTTGATTTAGACTTTTTCCTAAATTATTGGACTGGTTGAGAGTTCTGGGGTCAAAAATACTTTACTAAAAAATTGTACAAACAATTTATCAAAAATATTTCCAATTGTTTTTCTATCCTAAAATCTAGAATAGTTTTAGAAATTTCATATAAAACTTAGTTTAGCTATGATGCCATACATGATCATTCTCACTTTGAGGGCTTCAACATTCTTTTCTTGCTTGAGCAAATCCAATCTTGAGCTAGGCTTAGAATTTCCACGTGTATGGACCAATTCTTAAGCCCTTCCAATATATGATCAATAAAGAATTAGACGCATTGCATAGCTTCACTTGTAAGGCTTGATTAGTGCATAGAGATTAAACCATGATGCTAGTCTTCACCCTAGCAAAGTCCCTCGGCTACAAGACCAACTTGCCCTTCTCTTTGCTTGGTACCTGGACACTCCCATCTAGCTTAACTCTTTCACCATATCTAGCCACTTTGAGCTCCACTTTACATTTCATCATCATGAATACCACTTTGAAATCCATGTCTTCAATTAGCTTGAATGTTGTCTTTGATAGATTACTTGTCCATAAGCTTTCATGCACTTGAGACCATATAATATCCATATAATCATGTCCTTGTTTGCTCTCATGTCATTTATACCAATAATGAGCGTATATTCTTCAACATCCATATTACATGAATATCCATTAGAATAAAACCCTGCTTATATGCTTAAGCAAACAAGTTAAATTACAAATCATGTTGTCATCCAAAATCACCAAAACAATTAAGTGCCTAGATGCACTTTCATTTATGCTCTTTGTTTGCTTCACAGCCCTTATTAAGAACGTTTTTTTTACATGTCCTCCTCGGCCATTTAAATGTATTGTATCTCATCTGCCTATTGTATCTTGAACTTCGAACATCCAACAGGAAAAGGGAAATTTCTTTCTGTTTCTCTCCAAGAGCCTTCATCATCTGAACCATCTCCTAAGTCACTACATTATCCTAATGCACATTCATTGTCCCTGTACAATTAATGTTAATAAGTTTGTCCCTTTCAATGTGATATACAGGCTCTTGGGATCTATACACTATGCACTTAAGTAGAAACCAAGTATCGCTGTAGTGTTTTGTTTCTCTTATTCTTTAGGGTGCCTGATGGTCTGTTGCCTACTCAATTCCTGCAGGTGCTGACGTAGCTTGCGGTAGGGGTTACTATTTGAAAGATGAAGGTATCCTCAATCCGGCATTGATAAATTTTGGACTAGCTTTTCTAAGAAAATGGGGCTTTAAGCCAATGCAAACTCCATTTTTATGAGGAAGGTAACTATAGGAAAATGTGCTCAGTTGGCCGAGTTTGATGAGGAACTTTACAAAGTAAGGCTGATGAAATATTTCCTACATGCATATGATGCTTTTATCGTGGAACTGTCCCCGCATTCGTAGTTTTATGATTTTACATTAAATATACATTTAGAGAGTATTTTTGTTGCAACCTATAAATTTATGCAAAATATTGCGCAGCAACGCGCGGGGAATTCACCTAGTTTAATTGATGATCCGGACAAGTGGAAGAACCTGGTGAAGATTGCAAGTGGTGGGCCAGTTCTACCATAACCTTTTGATTTTGTGAGCCTTTTTTTTAATACTTGTTTTGGTGAGCCTTGAAACTCAACGACAGCCTCCAAGAAAGTCTACAGTCCATGAAATTTACTCTGTGGGGGGAGGAGGGATGTCCATGAAACTGTGTGTTTTCATCGTGTTCTAGGCTACGTTTGGCCCTTGGAATCAGCTCAAACTTTGGTGTATTTCAGCATGACCAAATGCTTACAGATCTGTTTATCTCAACATTTCAGTTCCTGCGCATCTGGCTGGTGATTTGCAACTTCTTGAGCACCATATAGTTTAGCTAGGCTCACCTTTACATATTTGACTTGCAACAAAAAAAATATGGTCAGACAAATTTGTAAACCGTGTCAACACGCAGAACTACAAGCTAAAAATTGTACAAGAGCACCTCGAAGGCTCAAACATGCTTACAATACCAAAGATTATTAAGAATATTATAGGTAATACAAAATTACAAACAGTGAAACTGAGAGGTGCCATGTGAGTTTGAGTGATGAATGCCAAGCAGACAACATCATACATCATTGCCATTTTGTCAGCAAAGGATTCGGATGTTCATACTGGACACCTAATCAACTCATCTGTGCCAGAGGTGCTTTAACTTTACTGTACAGATCTCCGAGGCCCATTGCTGTTGGGTGGAGTGAACATGAAACCGCAATGGAGAATGGGGAGTCCTCCAAGATGGATCTGCTGCCTGCTAGTCACTTAATCCAGCCGCAGATGAATTCGCTACACTGGAGCCAGCCATCTGATGGCAACTTTAGCAGCGTTCCTACAATCAATATCCATAGTGATTTATTTATCACTGAATAATGCTTTCCTAATTGCTTCTATAAAGAGAAGGACGATAACCGGCTGCCATATGCAGGGAGGATGATAGGATGACTCACAATTATTTGTGGGGGGTGACGCATGCTACATAGCCTGGTACTGGGGGAGGATGTCGCTGATCGGGATGTTGATCCTTTCTTAGTAGGAATTCCCTGATTCTTTGGCCGACTTTGAGTGTAACTTTGATTGGTGCGATTTTCACTCCTGGAATCGAGTGATAAGGCTGAGAGCGATGAAGTTGTTATGGACGATATGTCAGGGCAAAAGGAGCTTGTCAAAAGATTTCCTGCAGAAAGCACAACCATAACTCTGAATAAGTAGCATAACGATGAGTGAGTTGGTACATTAACAAAACAAATATTTATGTAAGTTTTTATGACTACAAAAAGAAAAGGAAAAAGTCCAAATTACTCCTCTCAAGTATAACGAAAGTCCGGATAACCCCCTAAACTATGTTTTGGTTTAATTTACCCCCTAAACTATGTTATTTGGTCCAACTTACCCCTTAACACAATTTGTCTTTTTTGTTTCTGCATGCACAAGATGAAATTTAATTTGAGACTTTGCAGGGAGGTATTGAACATCATAATCTATATTAAAAAAATATTTTACAAATTTTTCATCACTACTTTCTATATAATATTGTATTTTAATGATAACTTTATTATTAAATATATTACCCTATCAAAACAGTGACAAAAAGTTTATGATATATTTTTTTAACATGTCTTATATTGTTTGCTATAATTTTGCAAAAGATAAACTTTAAATTTCACTTGCATGGAGAAACAAAAAAGACAAATTGTGTTAAGGGGTAAATTGAACCAAATGACATAGTTTAGGGGGTAAACTGAACCAAGAATTACTTTAGGGGGTTATTCCAACTTTGGCTATACTTGAGGGGAGTAATTTGGACTTTTTCCAAAAGAAAAAACAACAACCACAAACCACGTTCAACACTCCTGGACCTGGAACCTTTGTGATGATTGAAGTTCCAATAATACATTCTTTTTTTTTTCTGAAACAGAACAGGTAATGAGAATATGTAGCATAAAGTACCATTGGCTGTAGCAGCCTGGAACCTCTCTCTCATGATCCTCACAAATTTGTACAGATCATTGTTGCAGTTAAGATCCTTCACCAATTCTTTGGAGCCATCCACAAAGGGAACACACTGGACCACTGTTATCAACAAGAGAAAGAACTTCAACGATATGCACAAATACAAATCACTAAAAAGTATCAGACTATTCAGCTAAGAAACATGCAACTCACAGATGTATCTTTGTTCAATAAGCTTTATGCAAAAAGAATACTCCTTGTCAGGATTTTGCACATCAATTTTGCTGAACACAAATTTCACCCCTGGCAAAAAGCTACTTGTCAGATGCTATTGCGTCAATATAGTAGTACTAATTAACCATGTCACAAATAGTTCAAGTTTCCATTACCTTCTCCCCCAACAACTTGAAAACCAAGAAACATATTGTACCACATGATAGCTTTCTCTAGGTTCTTATCTCCTTTTGCATCACTCTCAGCTTCAAGGGATTCAATAGCTGCCATTGAATCAAGAGTAATTAAGGCATATAGGTTTCAGACTATGCATATCCCAGGAAAATGTCCAAGACAAAAAGAATGAAGTTCACAATAACAAAGTGTATACATAAAAGTAAACCAGATATTTACAAGCATCAGTGATGATCTCATTTGGGTCTAACAGGTCACAAACTGGAAATTTGCGATTCTAAAGCTGAATAAAGTGCTACTAATTGCGTATTTAGTTTAGAACAGATACCAGGGAGCATTGATGTAAACAAGAAAAACAGGGCTTCATTGACAAAATAAACCCCTCCATAAATTCTGAAAAAGACCCATAGTATCACATAACTGCTAAAGAATAGCCAAAGGTTGCAAAACTGAAAGCTGTACGCCATGAAAACTGAATGCAAAGAATGGTACCTAACTCACTTTATAATCAGGAACTAGGAATTACCTTGGAGTTGGTTTGATATGGCATTTGCATATTCATCCCTTTTAGCTTTCTGATCCATGAGCAAGCTTCTGAGGTGCTCATTTGTTGCCGTGGTGTTCAAAATGGAGTCACCCATGAGCTTGTGTTTTGACCTTTTAGTTGTTTGAACTGCAGGGTGGAAGAACTCGGATAAGATGCGATAGCCAATGTAACTAATATTGATGAGGCTAGTGTAGGGCCAAGCGGTAAAAAAAAATGGCATGGGCAGAATAACATTACAATCTATAAGAGGAACAAAATTAGACAAAGAAAACAGACAATGGGCAAACAAATACGTAGCATACCATTGTCATGTATAACAAACGGTAGTGCAAAATATGCGATGATACTTTGCCTTTTGAGTAGTGCATAATAAAACTGACTCGAGGGGATGGAAATGAGTAAATGCCTGTGCTCACCAGAGAGGGTTTGTGCAAGATCTGCTTCCAATTTCCGTAGCTGTTGTTTGAGTTCATTGAGTTGTGCTGTAGAATTTGGAAAACACACAGGTGAGTAAAAGTAACTCTGCAGATGTTTGACAATAAAAAAATACATGGATACTAATAATAATGATTGTCAGACTGAGAATGAAGGAACCAAAAGCTATACTACTGGGAGCTGACGGTTGCTATTACAACATGTTAGCAACTAAAGGGTAGGTAGTACTCGGCAGGCGCTTGGATCTTTTTTTTTTTTGGGAAAAGGGATGCAGGCGCTTGGATCTGGCACTGAGATTTCAGCAAAAGTGTAAAACTGGGCGCAGCGCAGCGCAGTTTGCTCCATCCCTGGCCCCACAGAAGAATTAGGGAAAAGCTAATCCAACCTGGGAGGCAAGGCAACCAAACCAACCCAGTAGGAGTATGCTAAAGTATAGATGCTGCCTGGGATCGGAGAAACAAAGACGGACGGAGGATTGGAGGAGAAGGGCGAAGAGAAAGTGATTGATATATGCCTCGGTTGGAGACGGTCTGGTTGGCGATGGAGCGCGCCGAGAGGAGGGCGGCGCTGAAGGCGGCGGCGGCGGCGGTGGCGCGCTGCCGTGCGTCTGCGATCCGGCGGTCGATAGCGGCGCGTTGCTCCTGCATCCTCCGTCGCAGATCGCCGGCCTCCGGCATGGTGGTGTGTGGAATTTGGATGGATGGAGCGGCGGAGTGGTGGTGGACGGTAGTGGAGTTCAAAAAATTCCGACTCTTCCTTCCTTCCCGTGGAAGCCGCCGCAGGCAGGGTGGCAGAAAGAGTCGGCTCTTCTTGGGCTGGGCTTTGTGGATTGATTGCGGACTGCCTGGCAGGCTCAAAGAAAGAAGATGGCCCATCGCGACCCACCAACAACACGGCCGGCACACAGCAGACGAGACACCCCACCACACCAACGAGAGGCTTTTACCTGTGAGCCATTATAAAAGTTCACTCCAACCCTTAAGCCACTCTTTTGAAGTTGCATACCTACAGGCCCAAGTTGAAGTTCGTTTTTACCTCCAACCCATTCCGTCCATACTTCCTAGTAACAGACGTTAACTGCTGTAAAAATGGTCTAGAATGCCCTTTGGTACAGACTTGAATCAAATGCACATGCGCTGGGAGGAAATGCATAGGCGCTGTGCTAATTTTATTTTTCCACGCCAAATGCATGGGCGGAAATGCACTGTGCTCATTTTATTTTTTTTACGCCAAGGGAGTGCATGTACCACTTAGTACAGAATTTCAAGAAAAGATTCTCTGGCAAGGTGTTTGATGATCACTTATGGGCTTCTTCATATTCATGGAGTAGGTACATGTTTGACAAGCATTACCAGGCAATGGCTGCTGCCAAGCCTGAGGCAATGTTGTACTTGCTTGAGAACCACAAAAAGTTGTGGTCTAGGAGCCAATACAGGTTGGGCTCCAAAGTGGACTATGTGACCAACAATTTGGCTGAGTCATTCAACAATTGGATCAAACCTGAGAAGGCAAAGAACCTAGATGACTTGCTGGACACACTAAGACAGAAGCTATTGATCAAATGGAACCATAGGAAGAGGGTGGCCATGAAGTTTACAGGAAAAATTCTGCCTCACATTGAGAAGAAGTTGAGGGAAGATAGTTTCAATCTAGATGTTGAAGTGATAACATCTTCTCCTGAAGGTGTGGCAGAGGTATGTGCAAAGGGATACAATTTGGCATACAGATTCGTGGTCAATTTGCAAGAGAGAAGCTGCACATGTAGGGTTTGGGATGGCACAGGAATCCCTTGCAAACATGCAATTGCTTACATCACTTCCATCCCTGGTGCCAGACTGGAAGATTTTGTGTCTGACTACTACTCTGTCCATAATTTCAAGCTTGCATATCAAGGTTCCATCCCTTCCATTCCTGACAAGAGCATGTGGCCCACATCAAACCATAGATTCTTCATGCACCCTCCACTACTTAGGGCAACAGCAGGAGGAAGAAGAAAGAATAGGATGAAAGGGTTTCTTGAAGGTGGCAGCGGCAGTGGCCAGAAGGATAGAAGGCATACATGCCCAATATGCCTTCAGAAAGGGCATCACTATGAAACATGCAAGAATGGGAATCCTGAAGACATAGCTGCAATGATCGCTGAAAGGTGAAATAAATTGTTTCATTTACATCTACATGTCTATTTTCTTTAATTCAAACCAATACATATGCTTGTCCTATGCAGGGGTTTGCCAAAGAAAAGGCAAAAAAAAGCAGCAGTCATTGCAGCAGCAGCAGCAAACACAGAGAATAGCATTGTGGTAGCTACACCATCAGTCATGCAGTTCCCAGTAAATGAAGCTGTACAAAGGGCAGCAGCAAAGAAAAGGGAGAGACAGGCATCATCATCATCTTCTAGAGCAAAAAAAAACCAAGGGAAGTACAAGTTCATCTTCTAGAGCAAAAAAAAACCAAGGGAAGTACAAGTTCATCAACTAGAAGGTCTGGAAGTGATTCCAATGAGCCAGTTGCCTTGCAGGATGTGGCCCTACCTCCTGTCACTGAGGACTCTGCCAGCCCTTGCCTTTGCTCCCAACGCCTGTGCATTTGGCCTTAAAAAAAATGATCACAGCGCCTGTGCATTTGGCGTACAAAAAAATAAAATGAGCATAGTGCATTTCCGCCCATGCATTTGGCGTGGAAAAATATAATTAGCACAGCGCCTATGCATTTCCTCCCAGCGCATGTGCATTCGATTCAAGTCTGTACCAAAGGGCATTCTAGACCATTTTTATAGCAGTTAACGTCTGTTACTAGGAAGTTTGGACGGAATGGGTTAGAGGTAAAAACGAACTTCAACTTGAGCCTGTAGGTATGCAACTTCAAAAGAGTGGCTTCAGGGTTGGAGTGAACTTTTATAATGGCTCACAGGTAAAAGCCTCACTTTTTGATTCCCGAGACGAGAGAGAGAGAAAGCAAATGCAAAAGGGTGCCGTTTATTTGGATTTTGGGGATGGGGATGATTGATTGCCTTGTGTGGGTTGTGGTTGGTTACTCACTCTACTCTACAGTACGCTTTTATCCATCCATCTCTACCACCCTTGGCGAGGGGACGCTTAGCACAATTAATTCCCTTTCTCCTGCCCTATCCTATTCGGCTCCATGCACTTTTCTCTTCCCATTTCCGCAAAAAGAGATTTGCGGGTGCCTGCGGGAATCTTTTACATAAATCAACATCCTTCTACTTCCTCTCTCCGTCCTATAAAAATTGCACTTCTGAGATTAAAATTTCTTTTATAAAAAAAATACTCCCCTAACGTTTAGACAATCAAATTGCCATCAATGCTTTGAAAACAACGTCAGATAATATTTTTTAACATCAACACTCTTTCATATGCATCCTTAACTGCATGTTACTCCTGAAAATGAGACACTAGTCACCAAAATCAATAAACCAACTAGCTCAAATTAATGTAATTCTTTAATTATTAAGGGCTTCTAACAGCAACTACTACTAACTCACTTTCTGTCGCTCCAGGCGCCAAAACGAAGCCCTTCTTTCTATCAACATTTTCCAGAAGGATCTATCAGATATAAACCCGCTAGTCAGGGCTTGGGCCCTGCGCACCATGGCTGGCATTAGACTACATGTCGTTGCTCCACTCGTGCTGCTTGCTGTCAAGAAATGCGCCAGGGATCCATCCGCATATGTTAGAAAATGTGCTGCCTATGCACTTTGTAAGCTCTCTGACTTGCTTCCAGATCAAGCCATGGCCCTGGAGGAGGTCTGTTCTCTAGTATAACCCTTCTTCTCTCTGCGGCAAAGACAACTCTATGTATCATGTGCACCTCAACCCTGCTCTGCTACTTTCTGTTGTTGCAGATTGTAGACGTCTTGTTCGGCGACAATTCCCCTGGAGTAGTCGGAGCTGCCGCTGTTGCATTTACGTCAGTCTGTCCAACTTGTTTACCATTGGTGTCAAAACATTTCCGGAGGCTATGTGAGACACTTCCCGATATTGAAGAATGGACTCAGATTATTATTATCGAGATCCTCTTGCGTTATGTAATAGCTAGGCATGGCTTGGTCAAGGATTCTTTGCTCTCCCCTTCAAATTTGTCTACGGAGATTCAGGGTATCATGGATTCCGATCCTGTAGCTTGCATGCCCGCCCGACCTGATTCCATTGGCAATGGGGTTTGTGGTACTATATCAAACATCATGCTGTTCCGCCACTACATCGAAGAATATTCTGGTTTTCCTGATAGAGAAGGAAATAGCTCGAGCTTTTCATCTGTCACCACTAATAGCAATGATGATGTTGCGATTCTTTTGAAGTGTACATCACCTCTTCTATGGAGTCGAAATAGCGGAGTCATACTTGCAGCAGCAAGTGTGCATTGGGTCATGGCACCTGTTGGGGACATGAAGAGAATCGTTGGCCCGATTTTGTTTACTATGCGGTCATCTCCTGATGCAGCATATGTGGTACTTCTTAGATACTTCCTTTTTTGTTAGTGGCCATCTCAAATTTTCACTTGATCAGATCATTTGAAGAGGTCTTATTCTTGGTTTTGTAGAACAAAGATTTTCTGCTCAAAGTCAACTTAAACTACTGTTAGGCTACCTGTAGTTTCTCCATGTTTTTCTCTTTCAATGGCCACTTTCTGTTTCTTTATGTATATATAAAATAAAAAAACTCAGCAAAGACAGCCACATACAACTTTGCATTACGCAAGGGTAGAAATCTATAAATTGAACTTGCAGATCAAGTTTCTCCCCAGAGGATTGAACATCAAGTTCTTTCTTGGCTTACAAGAGTTTGGTAGTTTTCATCATGCAGTTTCTCACTTTGACCTGCTCTTGCAGATGCTTGGCAACATACTAATTTTTGCCAAGACGATGCCATCATTATTTGCCCCGTTTTATGAGGACTTCTTTATAAACGCTTCAGACCCATACCAGACTAGGGCTTTGAAGCTTGAAATACTGACCACTATTGCCACAGAACCAGCCATTCCAGCCATTTTTGAAGAATTTCAGGTAATTCCTTGTAGCTGCGATGAAATATATCTGTTGAGTTCTCTTTGGAACTTGCGATGTTGTATTTACGTCCCACATGAGATTTATAGTTGGATTTTGCTAAATGATAAGGCCAGATAATGATAATACAGCAACATCTTTTTTAAAGACATGTTTGATTTGTTTGTCGTTCTGTCCACGGTTCTGGGATTTTCTTGCTCTGTGCTTGGGAGCAAAAGAAGGACTTGCACATGGTCTTTATTGACCTTGAGAAGGCATATGATAAAGTACCAAGAAATGTCATGTGGTGGGCTTTGGAGAAGCACAAAGTCCCAACTAAGTACATTACCCTTATCAAGGATATGTAAGTAAAAGAGTTTGATCCACAAACCTGCACTTGGTCTACCTTGCGTACTTATGGAAGTTCACCGGTATGATTGCTTTGTCTATATTTCAACATCAGAAAGCTTCTAAAGTATTTACACGTATTACGTTACCTGAAGCTTTCTTCATTTTTTGTTTCCAAATCTGTGTTGAGATTTTTCTATTTCCTGTACAGCTCACGTGGCGGTCAATCAGTGACTCTTGTTGGTGAGACTTTAGTTGTGTTTGGCGGTGAAGGTCACGGTAGATCTCTTCTGAATGATCTGCACATTCTGGATCTTGAGACCATGACTTGGGATGAATTTGAGACCACGTAAGTCCTTTAGACCACGACTAAATTTTGGTTTCAGTTGATAAACTGACATTGGTAGTTGTTTTGGTAAAGATGATTGTATATTTGTGTTCTGGGACCCAACTGGGTAAGAATTCTCAGCCTTCCTGTTCAGGCTGAACTGGTTTCTTATATAATTGGAGACCCAAACATGAAGTGATGGGATAATGCTACTGCATAATTCACTTGCAGTTGGTAACTACATTTTGGTCTAGGACATGAATGAAACTTGTATTATACTTGCTCTGTTCTGAAGCTCAGGTTCAATATCTGACAGTTAAAATTATGCTTTTGCTCTCCAGAGGCACTCCCCCTTCTCCAAGGTCAGAGCATGCTGCCGCTTGCTTTGCAGAGCGTTATCTTCTGATATTTGGTGGGGGGTCTCACTCTACATGTTTCGGTGACCTACATCTCCTAGACACTCAGACAGTGAGAATCAATTCTTTTCTCTAAGGTTATTATGTAATCCTTTCGGAAGTCCAAAGTAATCACTTGGTTGTTACAGATGGAATGGTCAAGACCAGAGCAACAAGGGGTTACTCCAGAACCAAGAGCAGGGCATGCAGGTGTAACTATTGGAGAACATTGGTTTCTTACTGGCGGAGGAAATAGTAGGAAAGGTAAGGTTGAAATATCTGACATGTTTATTACGCGATTTATGAAAGAAATTCAATTTTAGACAAAGTGGCGAGTACTTATTTGCCATTCTGTTAATGCGTGTTTCTGGTGCTTTGTTTTCACTGCCAGGACTACATTAAAGATCCGGATAGGAAATTTGTAGCGGATACTGTTGCAGCTATTGCGTTGTGTGCCCAGAAACTTCCCTCTATTGCCTCTGCTTGCCTTGAGGGACTTTTGGCACTTGTATTTTATGGTAATAATTTTCATCTATGCATATTTTGGGATAAAGCATTCTTCTTGCAATTAACTTTTTATTTTAATCATATTACAGAATCGTCTATTAGTAACTCAGTTCACTTTGATGGAGAAGATGCCGTTCTGGTTCAAGGAATCTTGTCTATCAAAGGAATAGTGAAAATGGATCCAGTATCCCACGAAAAGGTACTATTTAGTTTTTACCTTGTGATAATTGATTACTTACGTACTCTAGTGTGAAGGTCCTATAAACATTCGAAACATCAGAATTGTTTTAAATTATTTTAATTGGTTTAACAAATCACTTTTTTCGAATGATTTAACAAAACACTTTTTATAGGCATGATGTGATGTCGACCATTGTTAGAATTGTATGCAAGCATAAATACAGTATATATATCACACTATCTGCTATTTTTTAATGCATTTCTTCCCAACTTGAAAATTAATCCGGTACCCTCACTATTTCTTTTACAGAGATACCTATTTGGTTTTTCCTTCTTGATGTTACGATCTTGTATCTTTGCTAAATTACTTCTATCCAGGTAATTGTTCGCTTGGTGCGCAGTATGGACAAAATTAAGGAGCCTGCAGCAAGATCCTTGATTATTTGGATATTTGGAGAATATAACTTCATGGGAGATCTCATTCCAAAGATAGTTCCTGCTGTTCTCAAGTATCTTGCATGGTCCTTCACTGCTGACGTGGTCGAAACAAAGCTTCAAATCCTAAATGCTTCTGCCAAGGTATATCCTAAATTAAGGTTCTAGCTCTTGTCTGGAGATTGGTAATAGTTGACCTTTTTCAGGTTATAATGCATTGTCCGGAAGAACACAAGGACGAATTCAAAAGGATAGTTGCATATATCATTGAGTTGGCTACATATGACTTGAATTATGATGTCCGTGATCGTGCACGTTTACTTTCAAGACTTCTGCCATGCTACGCGACTCACCTTGGACCCTCGTATCATCCTCAGAATGGTGACATTTGTAAAGAGCTAGCCGACCATATATTTAACGGAAAGTTGCAGCCACTATCTCCTTCAGCGAGCAACTATCGCATATATCTTCCAGGTTCCCTTTCACAGGTTGTTCTTCATGCTGCTCCTGGTTATGCACCACTTCCAAAGCCTCAAAGTATGGAATTAAGCCATAATATCATGGAACCAATCAGTGGCATGGCTAAACTTTCTGAAAGTAATAGATCTGATGCTGAATCTGGATCATCGACATATGAGAGCAGCTCTGTTTATGATTCAGAGAGTGGAGACGAAGGCGATGGCTTATCAGATGGGGATACCGATGGATCCCTTCATCATCAACATAACCAGGATGCCCCACTTGTACGCATATATGATGCTAGTGTACAGCAAGGCCAGACAGGTCAAAATGCTGAGGAAAATTTGGCAGATCTGATCTCTACTGATTTGACTGAGTTGATGTCTAAGTCAGCCTTGGAATCATGGCTTGATGAGGCTCCTGCTGAGCCACTTATTCAGAGTTCGTCGCAGGCTTCATCTGCCAGAGTTGCTTTTACCAATCGCAGCTTTGAGCGGAAACCTAAATTGCATACACTGCTGGACTCATCTGACAGTAATGGCTTAAGTGTTCTATATGCCTTCTCATCTGAGGACATGGGAGATCTCATTCCAAAGACAGTTCCTGCTGTTCTCAAGTATCTTGCATGGTCCTTCACTGCTGACGTGATCGAAACAAAGCTTCAAATCCTAAATGCTTCTGCCAAGGTATATCCTAAATTAAGGTTCTAGCTCTTGTCTGGAGATTGGTAATAGTTGACCTTTTTCAGGTTATAATGCATTGTCCGGAAGAACACAAGGACGAATTCAAAAGGATAGTTGCATATATCATTGAGTTGGCTACATATGACTTGAATTATGATGTCCGTGATCGTGCACGTTTACTTTCAAGACTTCTGCCATGCTACGCGACTCACCTTGGACCCTCGTATCATCCTCAGAATGGTGACATTTGTAAAGAGCTAGCCGACCATATATTTGATGGAAAGTTGCAGCCACTATCTCCTTCAACGAGCAACTATTGCATATATCTTCCAGGTTCCCTTTCACAGGTTGTTCTTCATGCTGCTCCTGGTTATGCACCACTTCCAAAGCCTCAAAGTATGGAATTAAGCCATAATATCATGGAACCAATCAGTGGCATAGCTAAACTTTCTGAAAGTAATAGATCTGATGCTGAATCTGGATCATCGACATATGAGAGCAGCTCTGTTTATGATTCAGAGAGTGGAGGCGAAGGCGATGGCTTATCAGATGGGGATACCGATGGATCCCTTCATCATCAACAGAACCAGGATGCCCCACTTGTACAGCAAGGCCAGACAGGTCAAAATGCTGAGGAAAATTTGGCAGATCTGATCTCTACTGATTTGACTGAGTTGATGTCTAAGTCAGCCTTGGAATCATGGCTTGATGAGGCTCCTGCTGAGCCACTTATTCAGAGTTCGTCGCAGGCTTCATCTGCCAGAGTTGCTTTTACCAATCGCAGCTTTGAGCGGAAACCTAAATTGCATACACTGCTGGACTCATCTGACAGTAATGGCTTAAGTGTTCTATATGCCTTCTCATCTGAGGTTTCGCCCAGATCACAATTGCTAGTATGCGTAGACTTATATTTGGAGAATGTTACTACAGAGCAGCTAACAGGTTCGGACATGTCCAACGGAGGCCTCCTGAGGCGCCGGTGCGTAGTGGGGTTCTACAGACAACATAGCCTTTTGTCCCAAGCTAGTTGGGGTAGGCTAGAGGTGAAACCCAAAAGGTCAAAAAAAAAACAGAAAAAGAGTTAGAGGAAAGCAGAAAAGAAAGCAAAGATCACGGCTCAGGCACATTAATTGCTAGTCTCCAAGCGCTCCTATCCATAGCTAAATCCTTAGAGATATTCCACTCTTTAAGGTCTCTAATAACCGACTCGTCCCAAGTTAGTTTGGGTCGCCCTCTACCTCTCTTAACATTATTGGCCCGCTGTAGAACCCCACTACGCACCGGCTTCAATTATTTGTGATAGTATTCATATGGCCAGATGCTTATGGTGAAATTGTTTTATTGTTTTGTTTATCTTTATTGACTTGTATTACTTCTGAGTCCATTTATGGTAATTATTTTTACCTGCAGTGTTCCTACTATTGTTCCTGTGGAAGGGATACATTCATTGGCTCCGCAACAAACTGCAAAGATTGTTCTTGAGGTCCAGTTCCATCACCATCTCTTGCCCCTAAAGCTATCTGTGTTTTGCAATGGGAAAAGGCATCCAGCAAAACTTCATCCAGACATTGCTTATTTTGTTCGGCCACTACCTATGGACCTAAATGCTTTCCTATGCAAGGAAAACCAGTTGAGGGGAATGTTCGAGTATGCTATGAGGTCAGTGAAGTTCCACCTCGTTTAATATGAAATTAGGTTCCCGTCTATTGATGATTTGTGCAGGAACTAATCTGATGAAATTGCAACAGGTGCACATTCAAAGACCATCTTGAGAAGCTAGAGGACAGTGATAAGAATCTTCAAGTAGCCCAGAGTATTGCATCAAAAATACTGAGCAATGCAAATGTTCACCTCGTTTCAATGGATATGCCAGTAACCTTCTATGTTGATGACGCATCTGGCTTATGCTGGAGATTCAGCAGTGAAATCCCAAGCACTTCAAAACCTTGCCTAATTACTATCCTTGCGGAAGGACATGCCTCAGGGCCACTGGACCTTACTGCTAAGGTGAATTCTGAAGATACCATGTTCGCCCTGAACCTCCTGAACAGAATTGTGGGAATCATAGAGTGAGGCTTTTTGAGCTTCCAGTTTTAAATACCTGTTGCCAGTACAGTAAAATATTGTACATTATCTGCAAATGCCAAGTGCCCAAGTGGTATAGATCAGCACATCAAATCACTAATGAAACCATTGAGGCGATACAACATCATCTTGTAAAAAGACGTTTTTTTTTGGGTAAGATCTGAGACACGCATGGTTACTGACGATTGCAATTCATGACATCCAATATAAGCTGTCTGTCTCCATGGTTTGCTTGACTTCACTAGTTACAACACCTATTCTCAGTTAAACAGAAACTTCGTTTGCCTGGAATGATGCCTAAACCCTTAAAAATTTTATGATCTACACGCACTCCGGTCTTGCCATCAAGCAGGTACGAGGCTGGGCTCTGAGGAGGTTGCAGATTCAAGCGGATTCTTCTGGAACTCATTTCTCAACTGACCACAGGCTGCGTTAGCATCTAGCCCCCGAGTCTGTCGAACACTGACAGTTATCTTTCGTGCTTCTAAGGCATCAACAAATGCTTGAACCTATGCAGTTTGCCAACATAAACATCAGTAACTCGTTTTGAAAAGGAAAAAAAAACTTTCAAAAGGTGTTGTGCAAGACTCAGGAAGCATACCACTTTTCTGTATGGCCTCTTGTATTCAGAGCCTTCAATTGGGTTGTACGGAATTAGGTTCACATGATAACCACCGCCGCATGTATGAAGCAGTTCTGCAAGTTCTTCGGCATGCTCCTTTTCATCATTGATCCCAGCTAGTTACAAAATTCACTTCACCCATATTAGCAAGGGGGGAAAGGGTACAGAATAGATAAAACATTAAACACAGATCAACAATATTTTCTTCAAAAACAAGTAGATACAGTGCGAAGGCATCGTCAGAGTACCTAGCAGAGTGTACTCGAAGGATACCCTGCGTCCAGTTTCGAGGAAGTAACTCTTGCAGTCATCCATTAGCGCTCCCAAGGGGTAAGACTTTGCGCTGGGAACAATAGTTTCCCGCAGCTTCTGATTTGGGGCATGCAGGCTGATTTACAATATGACAGACTGGTCAGCAAGAAATTAAAGAGACACTGATGCATGTGTTTCCTAATCCTATGCGTTTGAGAAACCATTGTTCAGCTAACACTGGTGCCGAAACTTTCAGTCAAATACAAACAGCTTCAGAGTTTAGACAATATTAGCTGGGAAGAGTTTAGACAAATATTAACAATGAAGTGTGGCAAACGCAAGCACAAACTTAAGCCAAGTTTAGATTCTTAATAAAATGTACCTCACTGCCAGTGTTGACTGAAGCTTGTGAGATGCTAGAAATTTTATTGTGTTAGGAACACCTACTGTGGAGATTGTCATCATCCTTTGCCCAATTTTCAGTTCCTGAAAGTAGAAAAATCATGTTGACAAATGAGGATACAGACATAATATCATCTTCTTATTAAAGGTATGCAAAGCGGTTTATGGTAAGCTGCATTATGACATTTGACAGAGCAGAAGGAAGACAGGCTAGTTACTTGACCTTATTGAAACATCGGTGTGCTTCTAGAACTGACTTGAGGTTCAACATGGGCTCACCCATCCCCATGAACACGACATTTGTCACCCTGTGTTTGAACGCCTCCTCAATTGCCAACACCTGCGATGGTGGAGTATTAATTAATCTTTGTATGCAGAATAATGAGAAGTGGAGATAAAGAGGGGCAAAGGTTTGTGAGAGAGACAACCTGTTCAACAATCTCATGTGGTCGAAGGTTCCTAGCAAACCCTCCCTTGCCCGTGGCACAAAATGAGCAGCGCAAGGGGCAGCCGACCTGTATATATATTTATGTGTGCATTAGGAATGTCGAAAGCAACAGACATTGACACATTCACAAACACACACCGTTTGAATAACACAATTTATGGCCAACAGTATAGGTACCTGTGACGAAACACAGGCAGTGAGCCTAGAAGAGCCCTTGTCGTCGTCATCGACAGGAATCCCTACTGTCTCGATCAACCGGTTATCCTCCAACTTGAGAAGTATCTACAAGGATAAAGAGAAGATTCTTGTCGAGTTGAAGACCAGTGGAGATGCAGAGGTTTATTTGATTGATTACTAGTTAAGTTATTAGTCTCATCGAAGGTAAGATTGGGTCACCTTGGTAGTGCCATCCGAGGCAGTCACGGCATGGTGCACCGGGGACCGGCCAACGCTCCACCCAGCGCCGAGCAACGCCTCCCGGAACGCCTTGGGCACTGCGCAATAACAGTGGGTTTGTTTTGTTTTGTTTCAGGGGAAGCAAAAGACCAAACAGCTGGCGTGCAGTGCACCCAGGAGAAGAGAATAGAAGAGACGGACGGGACGGGCTCACCATGGTTGAATTCTTGGATTTGCTTGGCCCTGGACTTGTAGAGGAGGTCGTGCAGCTGCTTCCCCCTGTAGCTTTGCTGTGCAATTAAGTGGTTCGACTGGACGATTCAAAAGGCGGGGCGGGTTGGGTTGGGTTGGTCGAAGAAGAGACTGAGAGATGGAGCACCACCTGGCCGAGGTCGAGGGCGAGCTGGCGGAGCTCTGGCTCGGAGAGGCCGAGCAGCGCGCGGCGGGAAGTCCCCTGAGACTGAGACTTGGGTGGCGCGGCGGCGGCGGCGGCGGCGCGAACGCGGAGCGCGCGGGCGAGAGGGGCTGCGCGGACGTGCTGCGGCGCGGCGGCCATTTCCTTTGCCTTTGCCTCGTTGGATAGAATAGATATTTATTTCTTTCTCCTCTATATATCCCGCTTGGGGATGTAACGGGCCGGGCCTTTTTCCTATATTCTTTAACGGGCCTAATGTAATGTTTTCCTTAACTGGGCTGCTTCCCAAACTGAAGCAAAGCTCATCAGACATACAGTAGCATGTCCGTGCTAACGCTACGAAAAAATATATAGATTACATGGATCTTTTTGTAATAGTGAATGTTTCCTAGGATTATTCAACAATCACAGTAGCAGGTTGGCAGCACCAATGTGCCAATCATAAATTACATTGACGTTCTCCATGCGATAATCAATTTGTCAAATTTTTTAGAATAGTGAGACAGGCATTCAGTAATCCCTCTGTTCAACGTAAGAAAGAAAGGGAGGGAGCAATGATGATTTACAAGCGTTGTGTACTTTGGAAGAGGAATAATGTGCCTCTTCGATCTACATACATACAAATCGCTGGTCCTAGTACAATACAATAATCCACATCTTGTGTGCATTAACAGATGTCAATCCGTCACTTGCGCAGCGGTGATGCTGAGAGCCGACGGCCCTTTGGATGAGAATGGTGGCTGCCATTGCTGTTGCTACTGGTGGTGGTGATGAGCCTCCTCTGCATCGTCTCCTTGCTGCTGGCAATGGCATCCTGCAGCGCCGCCACCACCTGGTCCATGGAAGGCCTGTTCCTCGAGTCCGCCGACAGGCACCGCATAGCCAACGACGCCGCCTTGTG
Source organism: Echinochloa crus-galli (assembly GCA_900205405.1). Lineage (NCBI taxonomy): Eukaryota > Viridiplantae > Streptophyta > Magnoliopsida > Poales > Poaceae > Echinochloa > Echinochloa crus-galli. The sequence continues at coordinate 975,653 of OAMR01000515.1, forward strand.
GGCACCCGCCGGCGAGTACTCCCCGCCCAGCCGTGCGTCCAGGATTCGGAACATCCTCCGCTTGTTGCTCAGGTACGGCCGCGCCCACTGCACAAGGTTCTGCTCGCTCGACGGCCGGTTCTTGTCCAGGGCACGCCGCCCCGACAGCATCTCCAGCAGCACCACGCCGAAGCTGTACACGTCGCTCTTCGCCGTCAGATGCCCTGTTTCATTTCATTTTCTTTTCACTACTTTAGCTTAGATACTATATATATACACATCATCAAATTCTCTCTCTATATATATGTATATACATCTAGCCAATATTGTATTATCAAGGAATATATTATTAGAGAGCCAAACAGCTCATAGGATGCATGGGACGGAAGAAACTAACTAAAAAATATGCACCATTTGACTTGTTATGATCGAGCAATCAATCTTTTTCAGATCACATGCGTTCCTCTAGATATCGATGCATGTTCCTTATTAAAAGGTGCTGGCGATGCTTATTTGGTCTTGGCACATGTGCTCTGCTCAAGCAAGGGGTCCAGTTAGGTCTGAAACCATGACTAATTGGACTCATTGTCTGCGCTGCAGCTGCACCTAATTAACATGTGGATCGGCTCGGAAGAGTATTCTTCTTTACTGCTTCTCTTCCCGGCCGGTGAAGTGAGTGCTTCAGGATGCCAAACAAAAAAAAACATATCCAGAGGGAGGGTGGCTGAAGCTGAGCAAGCACGCAGGATATATGTATACCTGCTGCAAGATATTCAGGCGCAGCATATCCATACGTCCCCATAACTCTGGTGGACACATGGCTCTTGTCGCCGGTTGGCCCGTCCTTGGCCAAACCGAAATCAGACAGCTTCGCATTGTACTTCTGTGATCAGACACCTCATTTCAGTTAGCAAACCATGCATGCGCGCATTTCTTCTTCAGTCAATATAACTGATCTGAATGGAAACATATACAGAGCGTACGTACCGAATCTAGGAGAACATTAGATGTCTTGAAATCTCGATAGATAACTTTGGCCTTGTCGCTGTGGAGAAACGCAAGCCCCTTTGCGGCTCCGAGGGCAACTTTCATTCTAAGGTTCCAGGAAAGCGGCTGGAAATGTGAACCTCCTGCGCGCGCGGACCATTAATTGTTGAAATTTACTTATAAGTGGCCCGCGTAAATTTGCGCGGGTAACTAGTTTTTTTATACTTATATTTATATTTCTTAAATTTAAATATTTTTTAAATATTCGTTGTTTCATTGCCAATAAGATTTGTCTAAATATGTCCAAACTAACACATCATTTTTTATCATCATGTTTGTAGCATAATGTATGACTTAATGATGCAATCTTATATTTACTAATTGTATTTTGACAGGTTTGAGTGTTGGCAAACCATGGTGATGATCAATTCCGGTAACGATTCACTCCCTTCGAACATGGAGAATTTTTATCTCTCATTATGCTCACAACCTTGGTGAACGTCCTAAATCTAAGCACATTGTTGAACGCTACACCACCTCAATTTCTCTACTTTGTTTTTTTCTCTCTCTGCTCCTTGCACCAACTCATTAACAAAGATCATCAAATGGATTTGAGCACTAGTAACCCATTTGATGATTTTTCACTTGACTTGGCAAAGACACCAAGTGTTGAGTGCGGTCATGGTGCTCAATCTCGACAGCGATTCGCTCCCTTTCATATAGGGAGAGTTGTTTTCTCCCGCTGTGCTCACGACCTTATCGAATGTTCTAAATCCGAGCACCTCTCATCAGGTACACGTGCATATCGATGTGTTGTCGTCCACTCATTGTTGAACGTTACCTCCTATATAGTGGAACGTGGTAGGGCACATGGGGCTTCAGGATGTTCGCACTTGTCGTATTCTATTATCATCATCTAAAAAGAATATTACTGCCTAACGATTGAGATTCTCTCCTCTATATCAATTTTATCTGCACCAGTTATCCTTTATATCTTATATTCTATACCAACTATCAACATGTGAGCCCACCCATCTCCTTTTCTCGTTTTCTTTCACAGACGCCACCACTCCCCCACTCTATCTCTCTCCCTCTATCTCCCTCTCTCTCTAGTGGAGGCAAGAGTGGCGAGGAGTGTCGCTCTTCCCGGCCGGTAGCCTTCAGCCCCGGCTTCCAGCGCGGTGCGCGGAGCGGCGGCGACAGCGATAGATTCCCGTGGCGGCCACAGACGGCCACGCGGCGAAGGTGGAGGCCTCCTACGACGGTCACAGACGCTTGCGTAGCGGAAGCATTGGACGGCCCGCGAGGCGACCGTAGAGGAGCGACGACGGCATTGGACGGCCTCACGATGATGATGGAGGCCTCCTACGGCGGCCATAAATGGCTGCGCGGCGGCGGCATTATACGGCTTGTGCGGCGGCCGTGAACACCCTTGCGACGACGATGAAGGCCTTCTACGGCGGCCACAGACAGTTAAGCGGCGGCGGCATTGGACGACAGCAGTGGCGAGGAGTGTCGGTCTCCCCGGAGCCCGGACCCCGAACTCCGAAGACATGCGGGCGGCTCCTGCGGCGGCCGCAAATGGCTCCTGCAGCCACGACGGCGATGGTTTCCTGCGGCGGCCACGGACGGCCACGCGGCGACGGTGGAGGCCTCCTACGACGGCCACAGACGGTTGCGTAGTGGCGGCATTGGACGGCTCGCGTGGCGGCCGCGGACGGCCTCGCGACGACGATGGAGGCTTTCTACGGCGGCCACAGACGGTTGCGCGGCGGCGGCATTGGACGGCAGCAGTGGCAAGGAGTGTCGGTCTCCCCGTCCGGCAGCCTTCAGCCCCGGCCTCAAGCGGCGCACGGTGCGGCCGGACCCTGAACTCTAAAGACGCGCGGGCGGCTCCCGCGGTGGCGGCGGAGATGGATTCCCGCGACGGCCATAGACGGCCACGCGGTGACGGTGGAGGCCTTCTACGGCGGCCACAAACGGTTGCGTGCGGCGGCATTGGACGGCTCGCGCGGCGGCCACTGACGGCCGCAAGGCGACCGCGGAGGGGCGACGACGGCATTGGATGGCCTCGCGGCAACGATGGAGGCCTGACGACGATGGAGGCCTCCTACGGCGGCCACAGACGGTTGCGTGGCGGCGGCGTTGGACGGCCGCGAGGTGACCGCGGAGATGCGGCGGTGAACGAAATAATATAGACCTTAGATATTCATAAAATCCGACGGTATATATTTTTTTTCTTTTATTTGGATTAATGGAATAATATGGATCGTTAGATCTTCATAAAATCCGACGGCACATATTCTTCTCTTTTTTAATTAACGTGGGAATTTCTGGACCCTCTCGGCGAACGTGGTGGCTCCTTTTAACACTATTATACTAAGATAATAGACTAGCTTATTCGAAACAAATTATAAAATCTTAAGCGCTTAGCTAGGCAATCAATCATCGATAATGCTTGCTAGCTGCTTACTCCTAGACAGATGGTTCTCCAAGCTTCCTCGTGGCATGAACTCGTAGACAAGAAGCCGTTGCTCATCTTCAAGGCAGTAGCCTACTAGCTTGACAAGATTTGGGTGCGACAATAGGCCTAGGTAATTCACTTCAGCCTGCAAGAAAGCAGCAGCAGAAGCGAGGCGACAGGGGTGAATGCAATGGATGAAAATCAAAGGAATAACAATTAATTCAATACTACCAGCCATTCCCTATGTCCCTGGAAACCTTCTTGGTTGAGCTTCTTGACGGCAATGACCATGCCGGTGCCGGGCCTGACGGGAGCGAAGGTGTGCTCGTCGATCCATCCTTTGAAGACGGAGCCGAAGCCTCCCTCGCCGAGGACGCTGTCGGGGCGGAAGTTCCTGGTGGAGCTCCGGAGCTCGTTGAAGGTGAAGCTCCTCACGTTGGCCGACTGCAAGATGTCGCCCTCGCTGCGAGGCACCGAGATGGATGCCGCGGAGACACGGCTGCTGGACGACGTGCTCAGACCTCTTATTACAGCAGGCTGCTTATTGTGTTTGGAACCTGCTGTAAGTACTAATCATGTATCAGAATTTCCGTGTCTTCTTCTTCTATCAATCTTCTCTGACGAAGATGATGAGGTTGAGATGAGATGCATATATGCTACTTGTATTGTCTCTCTGAAACCACCAGCCGGAGCTGGAACGAAAAACCGCCGGCGCCGCCGCCAGTTACAAATAATGCCGCCATTCGTATCATATACTTATATAGTACTGGATAATTCAGCAAATAAAGCAAACCAGGAAACAAAAAAATGGGGGGAATTGAATATATGTGCATGAAGAGAAACCAGAAGCGATAGGCTCTGATGACTAACCTGAACAAGGGGAGGGGCTGCTGGAGCTAATCTGCTTGGCCCCGCCGCAGCAGTTCCCCATGGCGAATCGAATGAATGAGCCACGTACTGCCAGATGTATAGCGGCTAGTTCTCAGCTCTCGCTGTCTGATATATATGCTATATGCAATGCAATGCAATGGTTTGATTATTCCTCGATCAGATCAGCTAGCTCTTGCTTGGTGGAAGGAAATTAAAGCAGAAGCAGGCACGGGCTTCATCGATCAGGCTGCTGCTATATATCTGCTAGAATTAGAATTAGATATACAAGGCAGGCAGGCAGGCAGGCGATAAAAGGTCAGGTTGTTGGCCACTTGCACTTAGCTAGTTGGCAGCTAGGCAGGACCGGCAGCCATAGATTAAAGAGCCCTTTTACAGTACCTAATACCACTCTTGGGTGGTATATGGTATAAACATGGGTAATTTAGTAATTACCACTACCCATCGCCGGTCGCCGAGACAAGAAATAGACATCGGGAAAATGAGAAACAGAGGGAAATGATTAAAATTGAGAGGAAAATTGAACGGTAGGTCACGGAAAATTTGAATGATCGAATAAAAAAATTACTTAATTACACTAATTACAGTGATACCATTTATATTTCTTCCAGTGATACCATTATACTACCTATATCACTCCCCATATACTACCTATACCACTGGTCCACGTTATAATGGTATATAATTTTTTTCAATTAATCAGAAGTTTATATACTACTCCTTTTTAACCAGTGGTATTGGGTACCGTAAAAAACCTCAGATTAAAAGGGGGAGGAGATGCAGGAAGAAGACGACGATGCTGCCAATGTCTGCTTGCTTGCGCTGCTCAATCTCAGCTTCCCCTCCCGTCCCCTCCTTTAGGCCCTGTTTAGTTCCCAAAAGTTACTTCCAAATACACTATGCAAAAAGAAGATTCCCCATCACATCAAAATGTCATAACATGTATGGAGTACTAAATGTAGATGAAATTAAAAACTAATTGTACAGTTTTGTTGTACTCTGCGAGATGAATATTTTGAGCCTAATTAATCAATTTTTAGACAATTTTTCACACATACAAACGAAATACTACCGTGGCGCAATGATTATGAAGTGACAAGATTCTCCCAAATTGGCACTCCCAAATTGGGAACTAAACACGGCCTTATACTATGGCAGGTGGACCCCGGCTCCTATGGGTCCAGCTGGAAAGTCCAATGGATCCCACCCGACCCGAGGGCCTCCGCAGTCTTCTAAAAAAACATCTGCGGTCATTTCATCAAATAATATTTATTAACACTATATGCAGTTCAAAAAAATATTAATATTGTATGGCAATAAATTATGTTGGTACACTATGTCATACTATATATGTATTAACAATTTGATCGAAATCACTTGTTTATAAAAGAAAATAGAGAAAAATCTTGAACGCTACATATAGTAGTGCACGTGCATGCCGTGTTGTTCCGGCCAGTCGGCGTGCGCATCCATGTCATTATGCGGCGGCGGCAACCACCAGCTCCCTCCGGTTGGACTCGACGGCAACCACCAGCTGCCGCCCTTGTGGTTGTGGTTGTGACGATCCAGCAGGCGGAGGACCCGACCTTTTTTATTATATAATAAAAAATATTTTCTACTCCTACTAGTGGCTCAGCTCAGTTCTCCGGGAGGGAGGCAATGAGTCGATGACCTTGTTTAGTTCTAGAAGTTTCCAAAAAGCAACTCCCAAATACACTATGTAAAAAGAAGATTCCCCGTCACATCAAAATGTCATAACATGTATGGAGTACTAAATGTGTAGATGAAATCAAAAACTAATTGCACAGTCTTATTGTACTCTGCGAGACGAACATTTTGAGCCTAATTAATCAATTTTTGGACAATTTTTCGCACATACAAACGAAATGCTACAGTGGCACAATGATTACGAATAGACCCCGCCAAATTGGGAACACGCAATGATTACGAAGAGACATCTACCTCCCAAATTCACCCTCCCAAATTTGCATCTAAACAAGGCCGATGTCCAGCTCCACAAGTCAAAGCCGTTGACGAACCGGCTGCCATTATATTTCATTCAGTCAAATCTGTATATGAGTTCTTATTTATTTACACCAAGGAACACTCCGTATAATATGTGGACATCAGGATTTATTATTTAAATATAATAAGACCCATGACTCTCCCACCATTTATTAGAATTGTGCTTTTATTACATCATCATCTTCTTCTTCTGTATACAGTGATGATCCATCTCAATCCTTTGGACAATGATGCTATTGGCCTCACTCAATCCTAGTAAGTCTTTTTTCTTTTCTGGGAAAGCTGAGCTTGTCGGCCCACACCATCCAAAGCAAATCAGATCCAAGCTGCACTCACTAGCTACGACAATCGATCTGGAGTTGTCGATCTTTTCTAACCGCCAGGCGATATGATTAGATCTTCATCTACCATACGTCGTCCTGGGTTCAGTGGTGGTCTTCAACACAATAGCTACTTCGAGCCTTCGGTCCGTTTGATAGAGCTCCATCTAATTCTGATTCTCTTTAATAGAGAAAATAATTCTGTGACTGAAAGTGATTCTCTTTAATTCTCTAGCATAAACTCTTAAAATCAGGATATATAATCACTTCATAGAATCAAAAAAAGGCTATTTTTTAGCTCTTAGCCTCTTAGTTTATTTCAGATAATTATTTCACAGAATCAATAGAGAATCACTTCTCGTTAAAAAACTATTTGGCAGAGCTCCTCCTAAATTTATCAAAGTAGAGTTCTGCCAAACGGAACCTGAGACTCTTCCGCCTTTGCTCCAAGTACCTTTAATATTAAAATCTGTACGGCTTATCCTATGGCCCTCCAAATCGACCATTCCCTTGCACTGTAATTAATAGAGCTGCTCCGCCTCCCTTTTGTTGTTGATGATTTTTAGTGTTTTCCATAGCTGGTTTATTAGCTAATAAGGACAATCTCAACCCATAATATCTAAGATCAGTCTCTATACTACCAAATCAACAGGATGTTACCTTTCTTTTAGATAAAGGAACTTCCGTTCCGGCCTCAACAATTCCAGGAATTGTCTGCAGCCAAGCAAATGCAACGTCAGGCAGCATCTAGTCTGCACAATTACAAAACCTCACACCAGCAACAGCACCTAGGCTGCAACCCCGAAACACCGAAGAAAAACAACATGTCTCATCACAAGTTTGCATAAAAAAAAGAACCAGACACACCCAGCCTACTGCTCAATACGTTTCAGCACATTCCAACCAGTCTTGTGAAAAATCTCCAGCGCTACTGTTTCCAAGGCCCGGCAGCCATCCTTCAGAGTAATTCTTGCTTCGTCTTTAGAGAGAATCGACTAGCTCCTAATCCAAAATGTCCCTCTAAAAATCACCTGTAAAATAGATTTATATTGTGATTTTAGGAAGACCAGATCATTTCTACTGATCCATAAGGCCCAGCAAAACGCTGCTAATCCAATCAACACCAGACTCCTTTGCTTGCTCGAAAACCTTCCAAGCCAAGGCTCAAAAAGATGCTCCACACTCCCTGGTTTAGAAACTCCAAAAGCAAAACAAATAGTACTCCACATATGTTTAGCCATTGGACAATCAAAGAATAGGTGTTGTACTGTTTTTAGCTCCATACAAAAGCAACATTTAGCACAGCCCTTCTATTTTCTTTTTATTAAGTTATCCTTGGTTAACACTACCCCATTTTTAAGATACCAAAGGAAGATTTTAATTTTCAAAGGAATCTTAGCCTTCCACGCCCAACACTTAACCGGAGTCCCTGATTTCATAACTAAGTCATTATACATATTCTTCACTGAAAACACTTTGTTGGCTGTCCACACAAAAGAGTCATTGTGATCATTAAAATTCACCATCATAATACTCCTCACTAGACAAAGCCAATTATCCCAATTGTCCCCCACTAGAGCCCGTCTAAATGATACGTTTAGCGGGGTAGTACTAAGTACTTGGGCAACCGTCATATTTTTCTTCTTACTACATTATATAAGGTAGGATATTTATCCATTAGAGGTTCATTCCCTAACCAAAGATCTTCCCAAAACCTATAGTTTGGGTACCATCTTACACCTTAAACCTACCCCTCTCTAACACAAGCTTTTTCACCTCCATTAAACCTGACCAGAAATAAGAATCCCCACTCTTTCTCTCTACTTGTGATAAAGTTCTGCCCTTAAGGTACTTCTTTTTGAGCAATTGTTGCCACACGCCATCTTCGTTGATCAATTTGATAATCCATTTACTCAACAAGCATTTATTTTGAATATCCAAATCAACAATGCCCAAGCCTCCGATACACTTAGTGACGAGACGAGACCTCCGGCGATATGCTTATTGGCGGAGAGCGCACGGTACGACGTGTGTACATCGTCTTCTCTCACGTCATGTGCTTGATCGGCGAAGTCAAGCACATGACGTGAGAGAAAACGATGTACACAGTATGAAACCGCCGGCTCCCAGCTGGTTATTATACTTGCTCTCAGGTAATTTTTCAGCCACCTCATACGTGGCATGCTATGAAAACCAGCTAAGCATAGATGGACAGACAATACCTGGGGATCTTTACTTCACGGAAAAATTTTTAAAAGGAATTTTGCATGCATCGAGTATTCAATGAAGTTTATTTATAAAATCTGTTTAGGGATGAGTGTAACTTTGCGCGACGAATCTAACGAGCTTAATTAGTCCATGATTTACTACAGTAATGCTACCATAACCATTCTCTAATCGTTTGGTCAAAGACCTTATTAGATAGGTTTCGCGAATTAACCCGGGATTATGAAGGTAGTTTTGTAAACTGACTTTATTTGATACCCTTAATTAGTGGTCAAATGAGGCGAAAATATTTTTCCACCTTGGCAGTGTTCACTTCCCTTCAAATACAAAACTTCCCCCAAACTTTCTCTCTCTAAACTTCACTATTCACTATCACATAAAATATCTCTCCTCATGTATGGAGCATTAGATGTAGGTAAATAATCTTTTGAGCCTAGTTAAGTCATGATAGGACAATAATTACCACAAATAAATGAAAAGTGCTACAGTGCGCTGCAGTGTTCGATATGATATTTTCAGTCAAATTCACAGTCCCTTTTCAGGGAAGGGAACACCGCCCTTAAAAAAACACTGTCCAAGAAACTAAAGATGTCCCAGTGTCTTGATGCCCAAGGAAGCACCGTGCACATGCGACACCCCGAAGAGCTTCCAAGCAATTAGGAGGAAGCACGAAGCTAATGACGATGACTCAACTAATCATTCAGTACTGACATGTAAATATGCAAACGGTTCACATGGTCCCTCCCTCCGGGTTAACTCAAGGCATATACTCCTAGTGATGATATAACTGGTAGAAGAAACGAGAAGAAGCTAATATTAACCGTTCCCGGTCACATCATCAAACTTTTAAAAATTCTCTCTCCAAACTTCACTATTCACCCATCACATCAAATCTCTCTCCTCATACACGGAGTACTAAACGTGGGTAAATAAAAAAACTAGTTACATGATTTTGATTTTGATGTACACAGCGAGACGAATCTTTTAAACCTAGTTAGGTCATGGTAGGACAATGTTTATCACAAACAAACGAAAATTGTTACGGTGTCCGATGTGACTTTTTCACTTCACTTTTTACATTTTTTCCAGGAACTAAACACCCCATATATAACATAATGCGTCGAATTCGAAAGGGTATAAGCCGCTTCCCTTCCCGCCCCTCCCGTTCCCATCCACGTCACTCATCTATTCTTTTCTTTTCTTGATTAATTATTAATTAATTATTAATACTCCCACCCAGCCATAATAATAACAAGAAGAATAGATAAATAAATGCTCCTTGTTGTTCCGCGTTGGCATTTCCCTTCCCTTGAGACCACTAGTGATTGGCGCGCGCCCAGCGCGCGGCACATTAGAATTTTATATTATACACTGAATTTATATCATAAAAAACATTGTACTATGAACTTGTTCAATAGAATATAGATGTTTCAGCGCTTACACTAAGCAGCTATAAAGAGCTTCATATCATAGTTACTGGTTCAAATAGAGAATGTACTGCAGATCTTAGTATTGAACTTAGTTTAGACATATATTTATAAACTGTACACGAAACAGGTACGGTGGTTCTTTATAAGCAAAAGCATTGAACATCTTATCTGCAGTGGATAACTTCATCTTGAGAAGTGACTTCATCACATCATCTGTGAAAAGATGACTGATCCCCATCTACTCACCTGGGGCTTCCTGGACCCAGGAAATTGATGTTATTATAGAGCTGGTAAAACTTGAGCGTGGTGTGACTGCAAGCGAAACTATTTGGTTGTAGAAATGGATATGAAAATTATATAATGTACAATGAGAACAAATTATGCATATCGTATAATTAAGAAGGTAAATGAGAACACACATTTTACTTTGATAATACTGGATAGTATGCAAATATAAGTACATTTTTATAGGCAAAATGCAAACCTGACATAAGTGATGCATCTGGCTGCACATAGTTTACAGTTAGACCTGGCTGCGCATAGCTGACATAAGTCTCGGTACTCTATCGATCTAATACTTGCAATGGATAGGGCACATTTATGTGGTTTGGATTATATAGTATTTTAAATGGAGACAAGCACTATGGAATAAGAGGCTTCATGAAAGTGCATCTAGGCTCTCCCTAGTGGGTTTTGGTTGAATGATGACAAATGTAATCAAAGAGCTAATGGTTTAATTAAGTTCATGGACAGGTCGTAAGATGATAAAATTTCATGTGTGGAACTTGATGATAATGCCCTCAAGAATTCATGGTGGACGGCGAAAAAGATTGAAAGATTTAAATTATTTTCTATTTTGAATTTGAGTTAGGAACGCCGTACTATCAAGGGGGATGCGTGTCGATCATGTCATGGATGTTTTAATGCTCAAAGAGATCCAACCAAGTACCTATGAGAGACACAAGTGCACTCACGGACACACCATATTCTTGCTGTTTTTCTGGAGCAAGAATATCCGGGACAGGGTCAGAACTTTTCTGTTCCGAGTACCCCTTCGGGTTTGGGGGTCCTCGGAGTATCCGAGGTCGTCCCGGAGTATCGTGGTCAGATCTCGCAGACAGCATAACAGTTAGATTTTGGGGGCCGAGTATATAACCCCCCACGCCCCCACCTCACTTGTGGGCCGACACCACTTGCAAGAAACACACCCTAGAGCTTTCCTCTCACTCCCTCAACCTCCTAGAGCTACTCCAAGTGAGATTTGAGAAGGGGGATTGAGTGAGTCCACGGATTTGAGAGTGTGAGAGCTTGAAGTTCATCTCTTGAGCATTTGGAGCATCCTCGGCCATCAACTCGTGTTTGTTACTCTTGGAGCTTTTGCTCCTAGACGGCTAGGCGTCTTGTAACACCCAAATTACTCAAATTTAAAATTTTTGGCATTTAATTAATTATTTAATGCTCTCACCTATTTT
>OAMR01000515.1:990372-1003533 GCA_900205405.1 Echinochloa crus-galli
CAGCGAGGCGGAGGAGAGATGTGTATAAGAGACAGATCTTAAATTTTCCTTTTGCTTTTTTCTGTTCTTGGTAGGCTCTTGCGGCCGAACTTTTGATTCCCACCGAGGAGAAAGCTCCCACTTATTTTCTTGGGCCCGTAGGAGATTCAGACCCTTCTGGGCTGATTGCTGCCGAATATCAGAGGATTCCATTCAAAGCTTCACTGACAAAGCCTCATGAATGGCAAGATGCCTTCAAGAACTGGCCTGTGCCCCCAATCGCTGGATGGTGAAATTGGTACAAGAGAGTCCTTGATGACAAAAGCCCTCAAACCAATAATTGGGACAATCTCCATATTTCTCATTGCTTGGAATTGTCCTTGGCTGAAACACCCAAGAATGAAAACCTCTTGATTGCAGCCTGTCACTTCTGGTCCAATGGTGCAAATGCTTTTCTTTTTGGCCATAGATCCCCACAGCATAAAAAGCTTTTTAATTAAAATGAAGGAAAAGAGGAGTACTTACAGGGATCTTAACAGATTCCCGATTAAGGCAGCTTAACAAAGCAGCAACTTGTCGGACAGAAGATGCATTTAGATTTCAGAATGCACAACAAACTCAACTGTTCATCCTTGTAATATGAAATCACATGGATAGTATAGGCAAAGGGGAATTAAAAAAATCACAAAAAAGAATCAGCAAACTAACCCAGGAAGAAAATGCCTTTTTTAGAACTTGCATCACCAAGCATTTCATTAAGTAGGAGAAGAAAGTTCGATACAACCTAAGGATGCGACCTAGATGGACTACATTACATTACCAAAAAATAGAAAAAAACAACCTAAAATTAAGAAATGAAGGATAAAAAAATAAGAAATGAAGAGAACTCGCCATTAGGGTACAAGAAAGACCTCTTTTACATAGCTCCATAAAAATATCCAACGGCTATAATTAATTGTATACTATTAAAGACTTCGAGTGTAGTATAGATAGTATATGTGAGTTGTATAAGGATATCATGGATACACATAGTTCAAGCTAAGGTTTTAACTACATTTATATTAAGTACACATGAAGTATGATGCAAAAACTATGAATGATGATGATAAAGTATGTACAGTAATAGGTAATTAGAGTATGTCAAAACCAGATAAAGATAAAAAATATATCCATGTGAGCATTATATTAGAATCTAAACAGTTAAGAAATACCGCAAAGATAAGCATTTGAGATTAGCTACGACCCTAATTCCTAAACATTACACACCATAGAATTCCGTGCAGTTGCATGGTTAGTGGAATAGAAAAAATTTAAACATAAATATTATAATAAAAATCCGTGCAGTTGCATGGTTAGTGGAATAGAAAAAATTTAAACATAAATATTATAATAAAAATCCGTGCAGTTGCATGGTTAGTGGAATAGAAAAAATTTAAACATAAATATTATAATAAAAATCCGTGCAGTTGCATGGTTAGTGGAATAGAAAAAATTTAAACATAAATATTATAATAAAAATCCGTGCAGTTGCATGGTTAGTGGAATAGAAAAAATTTAAACATAAATATTATAATAAAAATCCGTGCAGTTGCATGGTTAGTGGAATAGAAAAAATTTAAACATAAATATTATAAAACTACAATATTGGATTCCAGCATATCTTTATAGTACAGTTGCCGGTTTTTCTTTTATAGTAATTTCCTAAGATACAGTAGCTAACAGTTCCAGATTTAACCATGGTGTTCCGACAGATCATATATATGCCAATGATGAAAACACAAATCGTCAGCATCCTAACAAAAGGGGGAAACGAGGAACAGGACGATTACACAGAAATGGATCCAAACCTATTTTCTGGAAGGGAATAGCAGTATAGCACCCTTTTGTTAGGATGCTGACGATTTGTGTTTTCATCATTGGCATATATATGATCTGTCGGAACACCATGGTTAAATCTGGAACTGTTAGCTACTGTATCTTAGGAAATTACTATAAAAGAAAAACCGGCAACTGTACTATAAAGATATGCTGGAATCCAATATTGTAGTTTTATAATATTTATGTTTAAATTTTTTCTATTCCACTAACCATGCAACTGCACGGATTTTTATTATAATATTTATGTTTAAATTTTTTCTATTCCACTAACCATGCAACTGCACGGATTTTTATTATAATATTTATGTTTAAATTTTTTCTATTCCACTAACCATGCAACTGCACGGATTTTTATTATAATATTTATGTTTAAATTTTTTCTATTCCACTAACCATGCAACTGCACGGATTTTTATTATAATATTTATGTTTAAATTTTTTCTATTCCACTAACCATGCAACTGCACGGATTTTTATTATAATATTTATGTTTAAATTTTTTCTATTCCACTAACCATGCAACTGCACGGATTTTTATTATAATATTTATGTTTAAATTTTTTCTATTCCACTAACCATGCAACTGCACGGATTTTTATTATAATATTTATGTTTAAATTTTTTCTATTCCACTAACCATGCAACTGCACGGATTTTTATTATAATATTTATGTTTAAATTTTTTCTATTCCACTAACCATGCAACTGCACGGATTTTTATTATAATATTTATGTTTAAATTTTTTCTATTCCACTAACCATGCAACTGCACGGATTTTTATTATAATATTTATGTTTAAATTTTTTCTATTCCACTAACCATGCAACTGCACGGATTTTTATTATAATATTTATGTTTAAATTTTTTCTATTCCACTAACCATGCAACTGCACGGATTTTTATTATAATATTTATGTTTAAATTTTTTCTATTCCACTAACCATGCAACTGCACGGATTTTTATTATAATATTTATGTTTAAATTTTTTCTATTCCACTAACCATGCAACTGCACGGATTTTTATTATAATATTTATGTTTAAATTTTTTCTATTCCACTAACCATGCAACTGCACGGATTTTTATTATAATATTTATGTTTAAATTTTTTCTATTCCACTAACCATGCAACTGCACGGATTTTTATTATAATATTTATGTTTAAATTTTTTCTATTCCACTAACCATGCAACTGCACGGATTTTTATTATAATATTTATGTTTAAATTTTTTCTATTCCACTAACCATGCAACTGCACGGATTTTTATTATAATATTTATGTTTAAATTTTTTCTATTCCACTAACCATGCAACTGCACGGATTTTTATTATAATATTTATGTTTAAATTTTTTCTATTCCACTAACCATGCAACTGCACGGATTTTTATTATAATATTTATGTTTAAATTTTTTCTATTCCACTAACCATGCAACTGCACGGATTTTTATTATAATATTTATGTTTAAATTTTTTCTATTCCACTAACCATGCAACTGCACGGATTTTTATTATAATATTTATGTTTAAATTTTTTCTATTCCACTAACCATGCAACTGCACGGATTTTTATTATAATATTTATGTTTAAATTTTTTCTATTCCACTAACCATGCAACTGCACGGATTTTTATTATAATATTTATGTTTAAATTTTTTCTATTCCACTAACCATGCAACTGCACGGATTTTTATTATAATATTTATGTTTAAATTTTTTCTATTCCACTAACCATGCAACTGCACGGATTTTTATTATAATATTTATGTTTAAATTTTTTCTATTCCACTAACCATGCAACTGCACGGATTTTTATTATAATATTTATGTTTAAATTTTTTCTATTCCACTAACCATGCAACTGCACGGATTTTTATTATAATATTTATGTTTAAATTTTTTCTATTCCACTAACCATGCAACTGCACGGATTTTTATTATAATATTTATGTTTAAATTTTTTCTATTCCACTAACCATGCAACTGCACGGATTTTTATTATAATATTTATGTTTAAATTTTTTCTATTCCACTAACCATGCAACTGCACGGATTTTTATTATAATATTTATGTTTAAATTTTTTCTATTCCACTAACCATGCAACTGCACGGATTTTTATTATAATATTTATGTTTAAATTTTTTCTATTCCACTAACCATGCAACTGCACGGATTTTTATTATAATATTTATGTTTAAATTTTTTCTATTCCACTAACCATGCAACTGCACGGATTTTTATTATAATATTTATGTTTAAATTTTTTCTATTCCACTAACCATGCAACTGCACGGATTTTTATTATAATATTTATGTTTAAATTTTTTCTATTCCACTAACCATGCAACTGCACGGATTTTTATTATAATATTTATGTTTAAATTTTTTCTATTCCACTAACCATGCAACTGCACGGATTTTTATTATAATATTTATGTTTAAATTTTTTCTATTCCACTAACCATGCAACTGCACGGATTTTTATTATAATATTTATGTTTAAATTTTTTCTATTCCACTAACCATGCAACTGCACGGATTTTTATTATAATATTTATGTTTAAATTTTTTCTATTCCACTAACCATGCAACTGCACGGATTTTTATTATAATATTTATGTTTAAATTTTTTCTATTCCACTAACCATGCAACTGCACGGATTTTTATTATAATATTTATGTTTAAATTTTTTCTATTCCACTAACCATGCAACTGCACGGATTTTTATTATAATATTTATGTTTAAATTTTTTCTATTCCACTAACCATGCAACTGCACGGATTTTTATTATAATATTTATGTTTAAATTTTTTCTATTCCACTAACCATGCAACTGCACGGATTTTTATTATAATATTTATGTTTAAATTTTTTCTATTCCACTAACCATGCAACTGCACGGATTTTTATTATAATATTTATGTTTAAATTTTTTCTATTCCACTAACCATGCAACTGCACGGATTTTTATTATAATATTTATGTTTAAATTTTTTCTATTCCACTAACCATGCAACTGCACGGATTTTTATTATAATATTTATGTTTAAATTTTTTCTATTCCACTAACCATGCAACTGCACGGATTTTTATTATAATATTTATGTTTAAATTTTTTCTATTCCACTAACCATGCAACTGCACGGATTTTTATTATAATATTTATGTTTAAATTTTTTCTATTCCACTAACCATGCAACTGCACGGATTTTTATTATAATATTTATGTTTAAATTTTTTCTATTCCACTAACCATGCAACTGCACGGATTTTTATTATAATATTTATGTTTAAATTTTTTCTATTCCACTAACCATGCAACTGCACGGATTTTTATTATAATATTTATGTTTAAATTTTTTCTATTCCACTAACCATGCAACTGCACGGATTTTTATTATAATATTTATGTTTAAATTTTTTCTATTCCACTAACCATGCAACTGCACGGATTTTTATTATAATATTTATGTTTAAATTTTTTCTATTCCACTAACCATGCAACTGCACGGATTTTTATTATAATATTTATGTTTAAATTTTTTCTATTCCACTAACCATGCAACTGCACGGATTTTTATTATAATATTTATGTTTAAATTTTTTCTATTCCACTAACCATGCAACTGCACGGATTTTTATTATAATATTTATGTTTAAATTTTTTCTATTCCACTAACCATGCAACTGCACGGATTTTTATTATAATATTTATGTTTAAATTTTTTCTATTCCACTAACCATGCAACTGCACGGATTTTTATTATAATATTTATGTTTAAATTTTTTCTATTCCACTAACCATGCAACTGCACGGATTTTTATTATAATATTTATGTTTAAATTTTTTCTATTCCACTAACCATGCAACTGCACGGATTTTTATTATAATATTTATGTTTAAATTTTTTCTATTCCACTAACCATGCAACTGCACGGATTTTTATTATAATATTTATGTTTAAATTTTTTCTATTCCACTAACCATGCAACTGCACGGATTTTTATTATAATATTTATGTTTAAATTTTTTCTATTCCACTAACCATGCAACTGCACGGATTTTTATTATAATATTTATGTTTAAATTTTTTCTATTCCACTAACCATGCAACTGCACGGATTTTTATTATAATATTTATGTTTAAATTTTTTCTATTCCACTAACCATGCAACTGCACGGATTTTTATTATAATATTTATGTTTAAATTTTTTCTATTCCACTAACCATGCAACTGCACGGATTTTTATTATAATATTTATGTTTAAATTTTTTCTATTCCACTAACCATGCAACTGCACGGATTTTTATTATAATATTTATGTTTAAATTTTTTCTATTCCACTAACCATGCAACTGCACGGATTTTTATTATAATATTTATGTTTAAATTTTTTCTATTCCACTAACCATGCAACTGCACGGATTTTTATTATAATATTTATGTTTAAATTTTTTCTATTCCACTAACCATGCAACTGCACGGATTTTTATTATAATATTTATGTTTAAATTTTTTCTATTCCACTAACCATGCAACTGCACGGATTTTTATTATAATATTTATGTTTAAATTTTTTCTATTCCACTAACCATGCAACTGCACGGATTTTTATTATAATATTTATGTTTAAATTTTTTCTATTCCACTAACCATGCAACTGCACGGATTTTTATTATAATATTTATGTTTAAATTTTTTCTATTCCACTAACCATGCAACTGCACGGATTTTTATTATAATATTTATGTTTAAATTTTTTCTATTCCACTAACCATGCAACTGCACGGATTTTTATTATAATATTTATGTTTAAATTTTTTCTATTCCACTAACCATGCAACTGCACGGATTTTTATTATAATATTTATGTTTAAATTTTTTCTATTCCACTAACCATGCAACTGCACGGATTTTTATTATAATATTTATGTTTAAATTTTTTCTATTCCACTAACCATGCAACTGCACGGATTTTTATTATAATATTTATGTTTAAATTTTTTCTATTCCACTAACCATGCAACTGCACGGATTTTTATTATAATATTTATGTTTAAATTTTTTCTATTCCACTAACCATGCAACTGCACGGATTTTTATTATAATATTTATGTTTAAATTTTTTCTATTCCACTAACCATGCAACTGCACGGATTTTTATTATAATATTTATGTTTAAATTTTTTCTATTCCACTAACCATGCAACTGCACGGATTTTTATTATAATATTTATGTTTAAATTTTTTCTATTCCACTAACCATGCAACTGCACGGATTTTTATTATAATATTTATGTTTAAATTTTTTCTATTCCACTAACCATGCAACTGCACGGATTTTTATTATAATATTTATGTTTAAATTTTTTCTATTCCACTAACCATGCAACTGCACGGATTTTTATTATAATATTTATGTTTAAATTTTTTCTATTCCACTAACCATGCAACTGCACGGATTTTTATTATAATATTTATGTTTAAATTTTTTCTATTCCACTAACCATGCAACTGCACGGATTTTTATTATAATATTTATGTTTAAATTTTTTCTATTCCACTAACCATGCAACTGCACGGATTTTTATTATAATATTTATGTTTAAATTTTTTCTATTCCACTAACCATGCAACTGCACGGATTTTTATTATAATATTTATGTTTAAATTTTTTCTATTCCACTAACCATGCAACTGCACGGATTTTTATTATAATATTTATGTTTAAATTTTTTCTATTCCACTAACCATGCAACTGCACGGATTTTTATTATAATATTTATGTTTAAATTTTTTCTATTCCACTAACCATGCAACTGCACGGATTTTTATTATAATATTTATGTTTAAATTTTTTCTATTCCACTAACCATGCAACTGCACGGATTTTTATTATAATATTTATGTTTAAATTTTTTCTATTCCACTAACCATGCAACTGCACGGATTTTTATTATAATATTTATGTTTAAATTTTTTCTATTCCACTAACCATGCAACTGCACGGATTTTTATTATAATATTTATGTTTAAATTTTTTCTATTCCACTAACCATGCAACTGCACGGATTTTTATTATAATATTTATGTTTAAATTTTTTCTATTCCACTAACCATGCAACTGCACGGATTTTTATTATAATATTTATGTTTAAATTTTTTCTATTCCACTAACCATGCAACTGCACGGATTTTTATTATAATATTTATGTTTAAATTTTTTCTATTCCACTAACCATGCAACTGCACGGATTTTTATTATAATATTTATGTTTAAATTTTTTCTATTCCACTAACCATGCAACTGCACGGATTTTTATTATAATATTTATGTTTAAATTTTTTCTATTCCACTAACCATGCAACTGCACGGATTTTTATTATAATATTTATGTTTAAATTTTTTCTATTCCACTAACCATGCAACTGCACGGATTTTTATTATAATATTTATGTTTAAATTTTTTCTATTCCACTAACCATGCAACTGCACGGATTTTTATTATAATATTTATGTTTAAATTTTTTCTATTCCACTAACCATGCAACTGCACGGATTTTTATTATAATATTTATGTTTAAATTTTTTCTATTCCACTAACCATGCAACTGCACGGATTTTTATTATAATATTTATGTTTAAATTTTTTCTATTCCACTAACCATGCAACTGCACGGATTTTTATTATAATATTTATGTTTAAATTTTTTCTATTCCACTAACCATGCAACTGCACGGATTTTTATTATAATATTTATGTTTAAATTTTTTCTATTCCACTAACCATGCAACTGCACGGATTTTTATTATAATATTTTGATCCTTCCAAGTACAAATTGATTGAGCAGGCAAAGTAGCATACCATGTAAATGCTGGACCTGTCAATGACAAAGGAAAGTATCTGATTCTAAAGGCTTCATCTGCTGAGGCTTCTCCAAGCTGCATCAAGTATCTAGCTATATGCTCCACAGTGCTAGTATCATCTTGCCCTGAGAATTTAGTGAATTCTGTAGGAACCTTGACTCTGTTAGGCAATGACACTCTTTGGTACCATTCTGGGAAAGGAGAGGAGTACATGTACCCCTGATTTTTGGGCTTCAGACCGAATTGGTTTTGCAACACATCGGCCATTTTTTGTACCATGAGGTTAACATTGGCATCTTGATTTGCTAGCCTTCCAATGGGCATTCCTGTATTAGCATATCCAGGATTCGGGAGAGCATCAATATCATTATAATCCATGAATTCTGTATATCCATTCCCATACATATCCCTCTGCAACCTGTTATTCAAAGGAGATATCTTGTAAGCAGAAGCAGGTGGATTTGCTGTGGTGCCGAATGCCGCCTCACCATATGTGCGAGGTTTTGGTATTGCTTGCTGAGGATCTTGTTGAACTAATTGACCATTCGCACCCTTGGAACCAGAAGTTCCAGTTTCTTCAGCAGCTCCTTTACCATGAGGTTTTTGAACATTAAAATATGTTGGTCCACCAACTTGCCCATATGCTTGTTCAAAAGGCTTGTCCACTTGTTGACCAAAAATGCTGATCATTATGCATCTAAAGCTGTTCAAGAATGCAGCGTTATGATTGGTCATTGTATCCCCCAGAGCTTTGTATAACAGACCAGAGAACCTCTCCCTTTCTTCTTCTTCATTAAGATCAGATTGTCCAGGCAGTAGAACTCTTGGCAGGTCTGTCTTGAGAAACGGTGCACCACTCCTGTTCTTGGCAAAAGACAGCAAACACTTCTTGATGAATTGTTCTGCAGCAGTTTTCACCATCTGTTGATGCTCCTCAGGCAATTCTTCAAGAGTAACGTCCATAATATCCTTTAAATCAGGCATCTTCAAAGCTTGTGGTCCCACCGGGCGTGCCAAAAAGTGTGTTGACGCAAAATCGGCTTCTCACGCCAAGCACACAGCAAGCCGAATCAGCTGGCTTCACACGTGCCCGATCGTCTGAATCCTGTAAGCGTGCCAGTCAATTTTCCCTGAAACTGACAAAGGAAGAAAAAATGTTTAGATATAAAACCTGGAACATGCCGGATGATACCAGACAGTTCCATCTCTACGGCTTGCAAGGCCAATCTTGATCGGCATATAGCTATGAACAAGCTATCTGTCGGCAATACAGACACTCACAGCATATTCGGCAGAGC
Organism: Echinochloa crus-galli; assembly: GCA_900205405.1. Lineage (NCBI taxonomy): Eukaryota > Viridiplantae > Streptophyta > Magnoliopsida > Poales > Poaceae > Echinochloa > Echinochloa crus-galli. The sequence continues at coordinate 1,000,406 of OAMR01000515.1, forward strand.
GCGTAAGAAAGCATACTGCCGACCGCATGACGTCATCATGATGAAAGATCGGTATTTAATTAGATGATATCATCAATCCGATGTTCAACAATAAAATCAGCTATCATTAATGCCAGTTTTTGTGACAACTGACCCAGATCTTCAAACTCCATCCCGAATAACTTTTCACGAATTGCAGGCAGCATCCCAGCTACAGCCATACCAGCCAATTGATCATCAGGTATGTTCAGAGAAAAGCACATGCTTTTTGTTTCCCTAAATCTCCTGAGGAATTCTGTAGGTGTTTCATTATTTCTCTGCCTCAAGCTAGTTAAATCAACCAACTTTTTCTCAGTGCTGCCAGTATAGTAATGAGCATGGAACTTCTGCTCCAGATCCTTCCAAGTACAAATTGATTGAGCAGGCAAAGTAGCAAACCATGTAAATGCTGGACCTGTCAAGGACAAAGGAAAGTATCTGATTCTAAAGGCTTCATCTGCGGAGGCTTCTCCAAGCTGCATCAAGTATCTAGCTATATGCTCCACAGTGCTAGTATCATCTTGCCCTGAGAATTTAGTGAATTCTGTAGGAACCTTGACTCTGTTAGGCAATGACACTCTTTGGTACCATTCTGGGAAAGGAGAGGAGTACATGTACCCCTGATTTTTGGGCTTCAGACCGAATTGATTTTGCAACACATCGGCCATTTTTTGTACCATGAGGTCAACATTGGCATCTTGATTTCCTGGCCTTCCAATGGGCATTCCTGTATTAGCATATCCAGGATTCGGAAGAGCATCAATAGCATTATAATCCATGAATTCTGTATATCCATTCCCATACATATCCCTCTGCAACCTGTTATTCAAAGGAGATATCTTGTAAGCAGAAGCAGGTGGATTTGCTGTGGTGCCGAATGCCGCCTCACCATATGTGCGAGGTTTTGGTATTGCTTGCTGAGGATCTTGTTGAACTGGTTGACCATTCGCACCCTTGGAACCAGAAGTTCCAGTTTCTTCAGCAGCTCCTTTACCATGAGGTTTTTGAACATTAAAATATGTTGGTCCACCAACTTGCCCATATGCTTGTTCAAAAGGCTTGTCCACTTGTTGACCAAAAATGCTGATCATTATGCATCTAAAGCTGTTCAAGAATGCAGCGTTATGATTGGTCATTGTATCTCCCAGAGCTTTGTATAACAGACCAGAGAACCTCTCCCTTTCTTCTTCTTCATTAAGATCAGATTGTCCAGGCAGTAGAACTCTTGGCAGGTCTGTCTTGAGAAACGGTGCACCACTCCTGTTCTTGGCAAAAGACAGCAAACACTTCTTGATGAATTGTTCTGCAGCAGTTTTCACCATCTGTTGATGCTCCTCAGGCAATTCTTCAAGAGTGACGTCCATAATATCCTTTAAATCAGGCATCTTCAAAGCTTGTGTCCCACCGGGCGTGCCAAAAAGTGTGTTGACGTAAAATCTGCAGTTCACGCCAAGCACACAGCAAGCCGAATCAGCTGGCTTCACACGTGGCTCGAGCTTTCGAATCCGGAAACGTGCCAGTCAATTTTCCCTGAAACTGACAAAGGAAGAAAAAATGTTTAGATATAAAACCTGGAACATGCCGGATGATACCAGACAGTTCCATCTCTACGGCTTGCAAGGCCAATCTTGATCGGCATATAGCTATGAACAAGCTATCTGTCAGCAATACAGGCATTCATAGCATATTCGGCAAAGCACGTAAGAAAGCATGCTGCCGACCGCATGACGTCATCATGATGAAAGATCGGTATTTAATTAGATGATCGTTACAATACTTAAATACAACCGATTAACGGGCATAAAGCATGATAAATGTGAAAGCACGATCGTAAATCTCTAATAAACAAGAATGCATAGGTTTAAAAGCACTAGTCTACCGCATGTCTAGGTACCCTCGAACCCGTCAAGCGTAAAATCAACAAGTTAATCCACCGCATGATACAACTTGTTTAAAATCACACCACCAACCAAGAATAGATCAATCTACCGCATGATATACTCTAAACGTGGAAGGCTAGAAGCATTCATTATTTAAAACAAAGTTACGAACATGTTTTCACTCATTGAGGGACTGCCGAATACGGCTAGATAGCCGATTCGGGTTCCATGAAGAAGGAACAAGCCTTGTCGATGTTGATAGTCCTATCAGATCGATTTCGAGCTCTAATCCACCGGATGATTAGTTCTAAAACGACCCAAAAACCTGCATCTACCGCATGATACCCGGCTCTGTCAAGATCCATACAAAATCAACAAGTTTGAACCCGCGACACGTGGCAATCTAGATTGATTCGAATTCGGCTATGTAAGGTAACGTGGTCATGTCTTGCGATGAATCAAAACCGAACCTAACCAATTTAGATTGGGCAAAAAGAGTGTTATATGAATTAAACATAAAGTAAAACCCAAATAACACAAGGTAACTTAATGAATCTATTAGATCTTTGCCACAATCTAATAGAGCCGATAACTTGCTTCAAGCTAAACCTTAGCCTACCGCATGACTCATGATTTAACAAAGAAGCCTTCTTGAACCAGGCTTAAATCCACCGCATGATACTAAGCATGATACAAGGTTGTCGATACTTATGGAGGTCGACGGATCGATGGTTCCTCTCGAAGATTTCGACGACACGACTAAAGGACTCGAAAAGGTGGCGCAAGGCCGGTTTGTTGTATGATTGTTCGATGCTTATTACAATCACCACGGGTTTATATTTATACCCTGGTTTTGATACTATTCCTAGTCGACTACGATTACAAAACGTTTATTTTCAAAGAAATACGTCGAAGCGCCGTATTCATCTCATATTCTTTATCAAATCGGCTTCTTCCTTATATTGAATCCACGTCATCACGCGTTCCCGAATGCTTTCCATAGAGTAGCTCCCTTGCCGATTCGATGATGGACTCCCGACCGCAGAGCATCTTTTACCGAATGCTTCGAAGGAGACCTTCTTGCCGAACAGGATCTTTTTATCAAATATGGCCCACTTGTCAGTCTCTTTCAGGTGCCAATTTTTGGTGTTAACACCCTTTCTACGGATCAAGAACATGAGATCCATCGCAACATGCAAGCCAAAGCAATTCTTCTTAGTGCCTTGGAAC
>OAMR01000676.1:3135-13556 GCA_900205405.1 Echinochloa crus-galli
GCATCACCTGTCTCTTATACACATCTAGATGTGTATAAGAGACAGGAATCGGTGTATCGTTTAGTTTCTGGCCCGAATCAGTGCATTAAATGCAACCACGGCATGGTATCCGACACAGTAACGAAACTCAACAAAATGAACAAAAACATCACTATTGGGTCCAAAAAAGTGGATTGAATGCGTTCGTTTCCTTTCTAGCCCAAATCGATGAATCGTTTCGTTTCTGACAAGACTCGGGGCATTAAATGTAACCCCGGCATGGTTTCCGGCACAGTAACAAAACTGACCAGAACGAACCAAAACATCACTACAATGTCCAAAAAAGTGGATTGGGCGCGTTCGTTTCGTTTCTAGCCCGAATCGGTGCATCGTTTGATTTCAGGCCCGACTCGGTGCATTAAATATAACCCCAGTAGGGCTCCGGCATAGTAAGTAAACTAAACAAAACGAACCAAAACATCACTATTGGGTCCAAAAAAGTGGATTGGGTGTGTTCGTTTCGTTTCTGGCCTGAATCGGTGCATCATTTAGTTTCTGGCCCGAATCAGTGCATTAATTGCAACCACGACATTGTTTTCCGACACAGTAATGAAACTGACCAAAATGAACAAAAACATCACTATTGGGTCCAAAAAAGTGGATTGGATGTGTTCGTTTGGTTTCTAGCCCAAATCAATGCATCGTTTCGTTTTCGACCAGACTCGATGCATTAAATGTAACCCCGGCATGGTTTCCGGCACAGTAATAAAACTGACCAGAACGAACCAAAACATCCCTATAGGGTCCAAAAAAGTGGATAGGGTGCGTTCGTTTCATTTGTAGATAGAATCGGTGCATCCTTTTGTTTCCGGCCCGACTCGGTGCATTAATTGTAACCCCGACATGGCTTTCGGCATAGTAACTAAACTGACCAAAACGAACCAAAACATCACTATTGGGTCAAAAAAGGTGGATTGGGTGCATTCATTTCGTTTCTAGGCCATATCGGTGCATCATTTCGTTTTCGCCCCGACTCGTTCCATTAAATGTAACCCCAGCATGGATTCCAACATAGTAACAAAACTGATAAAAACGAAAAAAACATCACTATTGGGTCCAAAAACGTGGATTGGGTGCGTTCATTTCGTTTCTATCCTGAATCGGTGCATCGTTTCGTTTCTGGCCCGACTCGGTGCATTAAATGTAACCCCAGCATGGCTCCGGCATAGTAACTAAACTGAACAAAACAAACTAAAACATCACTATTGGGTCCAAAATAGTGGATTGGGTGTGTTCGTTTTGTTTCTTGCCCGAATCGGTACATCATTTCGTTTATGGCCCGAATGAGTGCATTAAATGCAACCACGATATGGTTTCCGACATAGTAACGCAACAGACCAAAATGAACAAAAACATCACTATTGGGTCCAAAAAAGTGGATTGGATGCGTTCGTTTCATTTCTAATTCGAATCGATGCATCGTTTCGTTTTCGGCCACACTCAGTGAATTAAATGTAACCCCGGCATGGTTTCCGGCACAGTAACAAAACTGACCAGAACGAACCAAAACATCACTATTGCATCCAAAAAAGTGGATTGGGTGTGTTCGTTTCATTTCTGGCTCGAATCGGTGCATCGTTTAGTTTCCGGCTCGAATCAGTGCATTAAATGCAACCACGGCATGGTTTCCGACACAGTAACGAAACTGACCAAAATGAACAAAAACATCACTATTGGGTCCAGAAAAGTGGAAAAAGTGGATTGGATGTGTTCGTTTCGTTTCTAGCCCAAATCAATGCATCGTTTTGTTTCCGACCAGACTCGATGCATTAAATGTAATCCCGGCATGGTTTCCGACACAGTAACAAAACTGACCAGAACGAACCAAAACATCCCTATAGGGTCCAAAAAAGTGGATAGGGTGCGTTCGTTTCGTTTGTAGATAGAATCGGTGCATCCTTTTGTTTCCGGCCCGACTCGGTGCATTAATTGTAACCCCGACATGGCTTTCGGCATAGTAACTAAACTGACCAAAACAAACCAAAACATCACTATTGGGTCAAAAAAAGGTGGATTGGGTGCATTCATTTCGTTTCTAGGCCATATCGGTGCATCATTTCGTTTCCGCCCCGACTCGTTCCATTAAATGTAACCCCAGCATGGATTCCAACATAGTAACAAAACTGATAAAAACGAAAAAAACATCACTATTGGGTCCAAAAACGTGGATTGGGTGCGTTCATTTCGTTTCTATCCTGAATCGGTGCATCGTTTCGTTTCTGGCCCGACTCGGTGCATTAAATGTAACCCCAGCATGGCTCCGGCATAGTAACTAAACTGAACAAAACGAACTAAAACATCACTATTGGGTCCAAAATAGTGGATTGGGTGTGTTCCTTTTGTTTCTTGCCCGAATCGGTGCATCGTTTCGTTTATGGCCCGAATCAGTGCATTAAATGCAACCACGATATGGTTTCCGACATAGTAACGAAACTGACCAAAATGAACAAAAACATCACTATTGGGTCCAAAAAAGTGGATTGGATGCGTTCGTTTCATTTCTAATCCGAATCGATGCATCGTTTCGTTTTCGGCCACACTCAGTGAATTAAATGTAATCCCGGCATGGTTTCCGGCACAGTAACAAAACTGACCAGAACGAACCAAAACATCACTATTGCATCAAAAAAAGTGAATTGGGTGTGTTCGTTTCATTTCTGGCTCGAATCGGTGCATCGTTTAGTTTCCGGCTCGAATCAGTGCATTAAATGCAACCACGGCATGGTTTCCGATACAGTAACGAAACTGACCAAAATAAACAAAAACATCACTATTGGGTCCGAAAAAGTGGATTGGATGCATTCGTTTCGTTTCTAGCCCAAATCGATGCACCGTTTCATTTCCGGCAAGATTCGGTGCAATAAATGTAACCCCGGCATGGTTTCCGGCACAGTAACAAAACTGACCAGAACGAACCAAAACATCACTATTTGGTCCAAAAAAGTGGATTGGGTGCATTCGTTTCATTTGTAGCCTAAATTTGTGCATCATGTCATTTCCAGCCCGACTCGGTGCATTAAATGTAACCCCGGCAGGGCTCCGGCATAGTAAGTAAACTGAACAAAACGAACCAAAACATTATTATTAGGTCCAAAAAAGTGGATTTGGTGTGTTGATTTCGTTTTTGGCCTGAATCGGGGCATCATTTAGTTTCTAGTCCGAATCAGTGCATTAATTGCAGCCACAACATGGTTTCCGACACAGTAACGAAACTGACCAAAATGAACAAAAAAAAGTGGATTGGATCGTTTCGTTTCCGACCAGACTCGGTGCATTAAATGTAACCCCAACATGGCTCCGGCATAGTAACTAAACTGAACAAAACGAACCAAAACATCACTATTGGGTCCAAAAAAGTGGATTGGTTCAACAGGGGTCAATGGTACCAAAGTAATTTTCTATACATTATGCAAGAAAGTGTATATATTACTTTTACCATGGTGTGTAGCATCCTTATCAAACTCCCAAGGTTGACCCAACAAAAGTGAACAAGCATGCATAGGAACCACATCACAATCAAGATAATCAACATAAGAACCAATGGAAAAAGAAACTCTGCAAGTTTGTGTTACCTTAACTTTACCAGAATATGATATGGGTGTGGATGTGGGCGTGTGCGAAGCCAAGCTTCATGACCAAATCAGAAATCACCTAATTATTGCAGCTACCTCTATCATTAATGACACGAGCTCCATGATTGTTGATGACCAAAAAAGTGTAGAACAAGTTATGTCGTTGGAGCTTCTCAGGTTGCTGGACGTGTGTTCTGAGCACTCAATGCAAAATTATTTTCTTGAAAAAATATTTCTATTTAAGTTACGTTGAAAATAGATATTTGCAAATTTGTACACAAAATGGCTACTTGAAAAGAATTTATGAGAATTTGAATTTCAAACCTTTGACAGAGAGAAAAATGGCTTGATCTACTTTTTGGTAAGTTTTTGGCAAACACTTTGAATTCCAAACTTGTAGCTTTTGAACTTCTCTACAAGTTGTAGTTCAAAATATTTTTCAGTTCAATTCAAAAATCTTGTGCAAATTTGAATTCAAACGCGAGAGCTTCTATTGTTTTCCCTTCTCTCACCAGTTGGCCCCACCGCCACGTCAGCTGACCCCACTGCCACCTCAAGACTTGGGCCCGTGTGTCAGCCCGCAAACGCCACTTGGCTGCCCCCACGCACTGACTATGGGCCCCATCCGTCTCTCTCTCTCTCTCTCTCGCTCAATCTCCCGCTCCGTCACTCTCAGTCTCATCTCTCTCTCTCTCCCCACCTGTGAAACTCGTCGGAGCTGCTCGCCGCTGCCGCTCCACTACTTCCTCTTCCCACCCATCAGGCGCAGCAGCACCTCCACTCCCTCCGCAACCCCATCCACCTAAGCGCGCCACCCCAAGCTCGCCCAAGCGACACCGCCGCAGTCACCATGGCCGCTGCCGAGCACCTCACTGTGGGTTGCTTTCTCCGCCCACTCTATGTCTAAACCAAACACCAAGGTTGCCTCCCCGTGAGTGTGTGAAGCTCGCACACTCAACCAAGGGTCGTGGAGCCATCCGGTGACCTTCGCCACTGTAACACCCCGCCCTCCAAAGCTGCCCCGCACAACCCTTCCGAGGGGCGTGCACGCGTACACATAGCACCATGCTTACACTTTCGTCCCCGCTTCGTGTAAAAGGGTTAACCCGAAGGTGCTATGGCTAGAAGACAAAGGCTTATAAGTTGCCTCCACCCTTGCTAAACTAGCAATGTGGCACTATACACGTGCATCCTACACTCACGGGCCACTACTGGGCCATACAAACTAGGCCGGGTGTGACATACACCCCCCCTAAAAGAACCCGACGTCCTCATCGGCACAACTCACCCACACGGGCAAATGTCCAGGAACGTTCCCCCTTAGTGCACGACCGTATGTCCAGTGCCGGCACCATAGTCCATGTCGTATGCCCTACCCGGGCCACACGCGCCATGCGCCCTATGACCGCACACTGACCCATAGGCGCAATCGCGAGGGTCGGCTCTGATACCATTTGTAACACCTCGCCCTCCAAAGCCGCCCCGCACAACCCTTCCGAGGGGCGTGCACGCGTACACATAGCACCCCTCTTACACTTTCGTCCTTGCTTCATGTAAAAGGGTTAACCCGAAGGTGCTATGGCTGGAAGACAAAGGCTTATAAGTTGCCTCCACCCTTGCTAAACTAGCAATGTGGCACTAAACACGTGCATCATGCACTCACGGGCCACTACTGGGCCATACAAACTGGGCTGGGTGTGACATACACCCCCCCTCAAAGAACCCAACGTCCTCTTCGGCACAACTCACCCACACGGGCAAATGTCCAGGAACGTTCCCCCTTAGCGCACGATCGTATGTCCAGTGCCGGCGCCATAGTCCATGTTGTATGCCCTTCCCGGGCCACACGCGTTATGCGCCCTATGCCCGCACACTGACCCGTACGCGCAACCGCGAGGGTTGACTCTGATACCATTTGTAACACCCTGCCCTCTAAAGCCGCCCTGCACAACCCTTCCGAGGGGCGTTCACGCGTACACATAGCACCCTGCTTACACTTTCGTCCTCGCTTCGTGTAAAAGGGTTAACCCGAAGGTGCTATGGCTGGAAGACAAAGACTTATAAGTTGCCTCCACCCTTGCTAAACTAGCAATGTGGCACTAAACACGTGCATCCTGCACTCATGGGCCACTATTGGGCCATACAAACTAGGCGGGGTGTGACAGCCACCACGCACCGAGCATCCAGGCCGCCATTGTTGGCGTCGCCGGCACTCTACCGCGCGATAGTGCTATTTGACCCGAGGCCGGGGAACCCCGTGGTGTTTTTTATGCCACCGATTCTTGGTTGTGGTAGCCGGAACGACTGTGCGCCACCACCGGCCAGCGAACTCGCCATGAGCAGAGGCCAGGGTTCCATTTGCGACAAGAAAAGAAAGTTTCGGGGTGGGTTTTCTAAAGTTGTAAGGGCTTGTTTGTGGTGATTTTAAAACTTGGAGGGGCCTCAGTGCAAGACCGCCAGTCGGATCTGCAGGAGAACATCCTTATAATTTTGATTATTCGTCCAGGGGCTAGTCAATGATTTCTAGGGGCTAGATCTAAATTATGTATAGACTTTAGTGGTTAGATTGAATGTTTTCATGGGTTTCTTTGTTGCTTTTGAGCTGATTTTCAAAAATCCTCCAAAATTCATAGAGAAAAACAAAAATGACAAATCCAACTATTTTGAACTCATTGTAAAAAGCTCTTTCTAATGATGTAGCATGAAAGCATGAAAAACCTACTTTGCTGTACAAATTTTATCCATTCTTGCATGTGCTCCTTTACCATGTTTATTGCATAATAAACTATAGAAAAATGCTAAAATGGTAAATCCTATTGCATTGAGTTCCTAGTGACTATATCTACTTAGTGGAGCCATATGCATAGGCAGCAAGTTCACTTTTCTAGCAGATTTGAATTTAAACTTGTATTTGTGCTTGGAAACTTAAAATATTCATATTGAAATGTTCTGCGCATGAGAAATTACTGAAATCAATTTTTCTATGTCATATGCAAGTAGTAGTATTGAGTTATGCATTTTATTTCTATAGATGTGTTGTTCTTGTGTTATCTATTATTTTTGCCATGTTAAGTAAGGGAAATTGAAATAAATAGTAAACCTGCTTGAAATGCTCTAATTTTTTGTCTCAAGCTACAAGTCATCATATTTGAGCCGGTGAGCAAAGTTGATCTCTTGCATGTCATTATATGCTGAGTTATGATTTTATTTCTTCACTTACTAGTTGAACTTATATGAATTTTATTACATTTTGTGCTTGTGATACAATCTTAAAAAATTCACAGTAAACTGGAATTGTCCATAGCTCCACAAAACCTGTAACCGGACCTCTTGACTTATAATCCTTTCAACCGCTTAATCACAGCTGGGTAACTGCCATTTTGCACACTCACAGTCCTTGAGAACGGGTAAGAACTTTGGTAAGTAAGTTGTGAGGTTGTGAGATTCCACAAATTTTACCTATTCCACTTTTTTCTAGCACCATTCTAAAATGGCAGGATTTGGAGATTCAAGTGTTCATGGTGGTCATCATTGAAATGAAGAACCATCAGTGGCACGAGCTGAGTTACGCCACATGGAAAACTCATTGTTGGAAGCCATGGAGAGGATGTTCAATGAATGCCTCCATGCAGCGGGATGATGGATGCCTTAGCATCGACATGAAGAATTTGACGATGAAAATTCATGAGCTGGAGGTGGTCGTGGTGGTGATAGACACACAATATGATGTCAACAATCCCTATGGTTGCTGTTATAGAAGGAATTCAGATTGCATCCCTCAGGTTGATTTGAGTGTACCCAAATTTATTAGAAGAGAAGACCCCAAATCTTATCTTGTTTGGGAGGAATAATGTGACTACATGTTTGGTTTATATCAGATGCACAGCGAGTACACATGGTAATGCATGGACATGGTGGAATGAAGTGCAAGAAAATCAGCTTGTGTTGGGGAGGAATCGTATCGACACATGGGCTGAAATGAAGCAAGTTATGCGAAGAAAATTTGTCCCATCAAATTATCGTTACAAACAGCATCAAATATCTCAAGAAACTGACGGTTACTCTGTTCAAAAGTGCTATAAGCTAACATCAAGGCATTATGTACAACAGAGTACACCTCAACAGCACAAGGACTAAGGCTTTCACGTACATACCCGTGGTCCAAAAGGTCTTGGACTTGTCACTGAATTTCCTTAGTCTCCTCAAGGTTGGTTCTATAGGCAGCACGGTTTGGCAAAGTTGCACCTGAAATCAAATCAATTTGATGCTCTATTCCTCTCATAGGTGGTAGTCTCGGGGGTATCTCAGCTAGAAAAACATCCTCATACTCCTGCAAAATGTTAGTGACAACAGGAGGCAACGAACTAACAATATCATCAATGGAAAACAAAGCTCGTTTACATATCAAAGCATAGCATATATCATCATGAGAAATTTTAGCATGGTCACATCTAGTTGCAAGCATAACACCACACTTCAATTTAATCCCCTCGGCCGTAGAAATAGGTGTAGTCTTATCCTTTTTAAGTGGGAAAATCGACTTAGCAACTTGCTGATTTTCAGATTTAGCATTATTCGAACTATCAGCTCGTTCCTTATCAGCTTCTATAATTTCAGCAGGGGTCAATGGTACCGAAGTAATTTTCTGTCTGTTATGCATGAAAGTGTATCTATTACTTTTACCATGGTGTGTAGCATCATTATCAAACTCCCAAGGTCGGCCCAACAAAAGCGAACAAGCGTGCATAGGTACCACATCACAATCAAGATAATCAGCATCAGAACCAATGGAAAAAGAAACTCTGCAAGTTTGTGTTACCTTAGCTTTACTACAATATGCAATGGGTGTGGATGTGGGCGTGTGGGAAGCCAAGCTTCTTGACCAAATCAGAAATCACCAAATTATTGCAGCTACCTCTATCATTAATGACATGAGCTCGACGATTGTTGATGACCAAAAAAGTATAGAACAAGTTATGTCGTTGGAGCTTCTCAGGTTGTAGGACCTGTGTTCTGAGCACTCAGTGCAAAATTATTTTCCTAAAAATATTTCTATTTAAGTTACGTTGAAATTAGATATTTGCAAATTTGTACACAAAATGCCTATTTGAAAAGAATTTATGAGAATTTGAATTTCAAACCTTTGACCGAGAGAAAAATGGCCTAATCTACTTTTTGGTAAGTTTTTGGCAAAAACTTTGAATTCCAAACTTGTAGCTTTTGAACTGCTCTACAAGTTGTAATTCAAAATATTTTTAGTTCAATTCAAAAATATTACGCAAATTCGAATTCAAACGCGAGAGCTTTTGTTGTTTTCCCTTCTCTCACCAGGATTTGGAGATTCAATTGTTCATTGTGGTCATCATGGAAATGAAGAACCACCAGTGGCGCAAGCTTAGTTACGCCACATGGAAAACTCGTTGTTGGAAGCCATGGAGAGAATGTTCAATGAATGCCTCCCCGCAGCGGGTGGACGGATGCCTCAGCATCGACATGAAGAATTTGACGATGAAAATTCATGAGCTGGGCATGGATTCCAAGATCACACTGGAGGTGGTCGGGGTGGTGATAGATACACAATATGATGACAACAATCCCTATGGTCGCTGTTATAGAAGAAATTCAGATTGCATCCCTCAGGTTGATTTGAGTGTATCCAAATTTATTAGAAGAGAAGACCCCAAATCTTATCTTGTTTGGGAGGAACAATGTGACTACATGTTTGGTTTACACCATATATCAGATGCACAACGAGTACACTTGGCTTCAAAGAAATTCTATGGTAATGCATGAACATGGTGGAATGAAGTGCAAGAAAATCAGCTTGTGTTGGGGAGGAATCATATCGACACATTGGCTGAAATGAAGCAAGTTATGCGAAGAAAATTTATCCCATCAAATTATCGTTACAAGCAGCAGCTAAGATCCCAAGAAACTAACGGTTACTCTGTTCAAAAGTGCTCTAAGCTAACATCAAGGCATTATGTACAACTGAGTACACCTCAACATGCTGGTGCTAGAAATTGTGCGTTTGTGAAAGAGAACAAGAGTTTTGACCAGCAAAAAAAGTGCATGATGAAAAGTTTCAGAAACAAAATGGCAACAAGAATAATCATAGAAGTCACTCAACAAGAAAGCAAGCATCGAGGTCTGCAGATATGCAACCTATAGTAGATGTGGAGATTGCACCAGATAGCTGTAATGGCATTGCTATTCCATTTTACATGGAAGGTGATTTATTCCAAAACCAATGTGAGAAAGAGAGCCACCAAAACAAATTGAGTGTGAGAGTTCAAAAGAAAAGGTTGAGAGATTTCACCATATGTCAGCAGGAGAGCCACAAAATTCCATGTGAGAAAGACACACAAAAATTGAGTGAACTCGAAGATAGGCCATGTGAGGAAATTTCTATTTCTAACTTTACAATATCTTCTTCTACTGTTGTTTCTCATACGATACATGTTCCTAAAGAAATTGATGTGGTGAATTATCACAAACCCCCAATATTTGACAAGGAAGATGAAGAGTTCAGCATGGAAAGTGAAGAGGTGCATGATGATCCAATGCTCACACATCATGAATGCAGCTGCAACAATTGAAGACATTGATGACATAAGTGATAATGGTGAATTTGTCTTTTCACGTTCAGATTTGAATAATCTTGAAATTCACAATAAGAAGTGCATCTCTTGTGCTCAAATTTTCACTCACAGTTCACAAAAAAGGAGATTGGCTGGAAACTGATGAGGACATGACACCCATACATATGTCCATGAGGGGTGCATGGGGTGGAGAAGGAGACCAACAAGG